>RJWM01018374.1:0-41137 GCA_004363535.1 Dasyprocta punctata | reverse complement strand
TTTTTTTTGGATGTTATAGTGAAGGGTGTGGTTTCCCTTATTTCTCTCTCAGTGACTTTGCTGTTTGTGTACAGGAATGCTATTGATTTTTGAGTGTTGACCTTGTATCCAGCAACCTTACTGAATTTGGTTATTACTTCTAGAAGTCTTCTAATGGATTTTTGGGGGTCTTCTATGTAGAGCATCATATCATCTGCAAATAATGATAACTTCACTTCTTCCTTTCCTATCCTTATTCCCTTTATTTCTTTCTCTTGTCTAATTTCTCTGGCTAGTATTTCCAGAACTATATTGAATAGGAGTGGTGATAATGGACATCCTTGTCTTGTTCCTGATTTTAGGTTGAAAGTTTTCAATTTTTGTCCATTTAGTAAGATGTTGGCTGATGGTTTATGATACATGGTTTTCATCAGGTTGAGGTACAGACCATCTATTCTGATTTTCTGTAAGGTTTTTATCATGAATGGGTGTTGGATTTTGTTGAAAGCTTTTTCTGCATCTATTGAGCTGATCATGTGGTTCTTGTCCTTGGCCCTGTTGATATGGTGTATTACATTTATTGATTTGCATATGTTGAACCATCCCTGCATTCCTGGGATGAATCCCACTTGATCATGGTGTATAATCTTTCTGATAACTTTCTGTATTCTATTTGTCAGTATTTTATTGAGGATTTTACATCTATATTCATTAGGGAGATTGGCCTGTAATTTTCTTTTTTGGTTGGGTCTTTCTCTGGTTTTGGTATTAGGGTAGTACTTGTTTCCATGAAGGAGTTAGGGAGACTTAGTTCCCTTTCAATTTCATTGAAGAGTTTGAGGAGTGTTGGCATTAAGTCTTCCCTAAATTTTGTGTAGAATTCAGCAGTGAAATCATCAGGGTCCGGACTTTTCTTTGTTGGTAGGGTCCTAATTACATTTTCAATTTCATTAGCTGAAATTGGGTTATTCAGCAGCTTTATGTCTTCTTTATTCAGCTTTGGAAATGCATAGGTTTCTAGGAATCTGTCCATTTCTTCTGTGTTATTGAATCTATGTGAGTAAAGGTTTTCAAAGTAGGTGTTGATGATCCTTTGTATTTCCACAGGGTCTGTAGTGATTTTACCCTTTTCATTTCTTATTGCATGAATCTGAGTTTTTTCTTTCCTCTTTTTGATAAGGTTGGCTAGGGGTTTATCAATTTTATTTACTCTTTCAAAGAACCAACTCTTCGATTCATTAATTCTTTGTATTGTTTTCTTCGTTTCAGTTGCATTGATTTCTGCTCTGATCTTGATAATTTCCTTGCTTCTTTGGGCTTTGGAGTCAACTTGCTCTTCTTTTTCTAAAAGTTTGAGGTGCAGCATTAGGTTGTTTATGTGCTATAAATTTCCTTCTGAGGACTGCTTTCATTGTTTCCCACAGTTTCTGGTAATTTGTATTTGCATTTTTATTCAATTGTAGATATTATTTAATTTCTTCTGTGACCCATTGGTTATTTAAGAGAATATTATTTAATTTCCATGTGTTCATGGGGTTCTTGTAGGTTTTTTTTGTCATTCATTTCCAATTTTACTATGCTATGGTCAGATAATATGCATGGAATTATTTCAGTTCCTTTACATTTACTTAAGCGTGTTTTGTGGATCAGTATATGATCTGTTTTAGAGAATGACCCATGTGCAGCTGAGAAGAATGTGCAGTCTGATGTTGATGGGTGGAATGCTCAGTACACATCTACTAGGTCCATTTGTTCCTAAGTTTGATTCAGTTCTGTTACTTCTTTGCTGATTTTTTTTGGTTGATCTGTTTCTTTGTGACAGTGGGGTATTAAGGTACCCTGTTATAACTGTGTTGCTGTTTATTTGTTTTTTCATGTCTATTAAGAATTGTCTTACATAGTTGGGTGCTCCCATATTCGGTGCATATATATTTATGATTGTAATCTCTTCCTCTTGTAGTTTTCCCCTAACAAGTATGTAGTGACCTTATTGCTTTTGATCATTTTCAGTTTGAAGTTCACATTGTCTGTAAACATAATAGATACCCCTGCTTTTTTCTGGGTTCCTGTTGCATGGAGTATTGTTTTCCAGTCTTTGATTATTGGTCTGTGAATTTCCTTTTGAGTTAAATGTGTTTCTTGTACACAGCATATTGTTGGGTTTTGTTTCTTAACCCACTCTGCTAGTCTGTTTCTTTTTATTGGTGAGTTGAGACTGTTTACATTGATTGACATAAGTGATATGTACTGACTCACCCCTGTCTTGATATCTTTCTGTTGTTGGTTTTCTACATTTTCTGTTTAATTATTTGCCCTGCTTAGTGGTTACCTTTTGTTGTTGTTCTTAAAATTGTAGCTATCTTTGTCTCTTTCTAGAGTGTCTTTCAGAACTCTTTGTAGTGTTGGTTTGGTGGCCATAAATTTCTTCAGTTGTTCTTTGTCATGGAAGTATCTTATTTCTCCATCAATTTTTAAGGATAGTTTTGCAGGGTACATCAATCTGGGTTGAAAGTTGTTTTCTTTCAGGACTTGAAATACTTCACTCCAAACTCGTCTTGACTTAAAGGTTTGTGTTGAGAAGTGTGCTGTGATTCTGGTAGGTTTTCTTTCAGGATCTGTCTTTTTCTCTGACCGTGTTTAGTATTTTGTTCTTGTGCTGTATTTCTGATAGGCTAATTATTATATGTCTGGGTGAAGGTTTATTTTGGTTATGGTTAATTGGGGTACTGTATGCCTCACTTATCTGTATATCAGATTCTCTTCCCATGTTTGGACAATTTTCTGCTATTATTTCTGCGAGTAGCCTTTGCAGATCATTAGTATAGACCCCTACTTTTTCATTTATGCCTATTAATCTTATGTTATTTCTCTTGGCATCATCTTGCAGCTGTTGAATTGTTGTTCCTTGGTTTCTTATTATTTTTAAGAGATCTTTTTGTTCATGATTATAAGCTCCCATGCTGTCTTCAAAGTCTAAGATTCTATCTTCAGCTTCATTCAAGTGGTTTTTCAAACTTTCCATGGAATTTTTCATTTCCTGACTTTCCCTTTAAATCTGTTTTTTGCATTCTACTTGTGTCTTACATTGTTCATTCAAAGAGGTTTCCATCATTTTCTTATGGTCTATTTTTTTATCTTTATCTGCTTTAGATACACACAACATTTCTTTCATAATGATTGTCATTTCATTTTTTAGCTGAGAGATTATTTCTGATTTGAGTTTCTCTATAGCTTCATTGAGCTGTTTCTTTACTGCATTTGCTGTCATTTCAGAAAGTTCAGTTGTGTGACTTCCAGTGTCTTCCCTTTCAGTGTCTCTTGGGTTTGTTCTCAGTGGGCTCAGGGATTGAGACTGCCTCTTGGTCTTTCATTTTGTCATTTTCTTCTTGGACCTGTGTGGCTGGGCAGGCAGCCTCCTGATGGATTGCATCTGTGCTGGGTAGAGCTTCAATCCTCTAATATCCCCATGGCTAGCCAGGGCACACTTCCAGATTATGGTGCTGGACCCTTGTGTTCTGTGGTTTGTGAGGCTGGCTGCATGATCCCCTGATGTACTTTGTTGGGTTGCTCTGGGGTGCTGGGCTCTGTGTCCTGCAAGGCTGACTGGGTATTCCCCTGGTGGTTTGTGCTGAGACACGGGACTGAGTAGAGCTGGATCCTCTGCACAGCTAGTGAAGGCACACTCCTGGAGTGTGCTGCTGGAGCCTCACCTTACTGGGTGGGGGCTGAGACCTCCAGGACCCAGGTGGCTAGGCAGAGCACACCCCAGAGTGTGGCACCACCTGGACCTTGTATCTGGTTGTGAGGAGTTCAGAGACTCTGGAGTGCCATGCCAGGCAAGCCCGGGCAAGTCCCAGGAGTATAGTGCTGGGGCCTTGCTCCTGGTTGGGAAGGTTGGCAACCTCTGGGACCTGCTGCACTGCATCTACACTGGCCAGTCCCTGATGAGCAGTTCTGGGGCTCTGGGCTGGGCTGGGTTCAGTACCTCTGTGTCCTGCAAGGTTGGCCGGGCATTCCCCTGGTGGGTTGTGCTGAGACGAGGGACTGGGTAGAGCTGGATCCTCTGCACAGCTATTCCCCATATTGTTTTCATTGTTCTGTTTAGTTTGGTTTTGTTCTGTTTTGGTTTGTCTAATTTTATTATATTTGATGGCATGGACAGCTATTTCAAAGATAACAAAATACTTCATGGTAGCCATGATTGATTTCCTATTACCTTGTTTTGAAGCCCTGTATTGCTTTCATTGTTTTGTTTTGAGTGATTTTATTCTATTTTGATTTGTTTGATTGTATTATATCTGATGATATAGGCAACTACTTAGAAGATAACAAGAGGCATTATGGTAACCACTGTTGTCTTATTATTGTTTTGAAGTTCTGTATTGCTTCCATTGTTTTGTTTTTATTGGTTTGATTCTGCACTATTTTGTTTGATTTTATTATGCCTGATGGTATGGGCAGTTATTGAAGATAACAAGAGGCATTATGGTATCCATTATTGATTTTCTTTTGTCTTTTTTTGAAGTCATGTACTATGTTCATTGTTTTGTTTTGATTGACTCTATTCTGTTTTATTTCATTTGGTTTTGTTCTCTTAAACATAAAAAAAATAAAAAAGCTCATTAATATGATTTCAATTTCCATATTGCAACTAGCCCTTAAGAAATTATAACTTGTAGAGTTAAATTAGTGTACCATCAAAGAAGAGTGTCATAAAGCTATTCAATTACTCCCTTCTTTTTCCAACTAAATATCAGAGGCCAGTTTTTCTTAAACAAGATATCATAGTACACTGGATAAAGAGGTAGAAATGAAAATATAGCTGCTCACTTTAAGTATAAAATAATTCTACCCCTCACTAATGTTTTTCTTTGGAGAATATAGTTGTTTACACAAAATATTTTAAAAAGTTAATATGAAATAGGTTTCATTACCATTTTAAATATTAATAGATAACAATTTTTCAGTTTTAATTTTGAATAGGATACATATTAGTATACATAACCCAGAGAAGTAAAAGGTCCTCAGAATCCCTGATAATTTTTAAGTACATAAAGGGATCTTGCTATTGACATGGTCCAGTACTGCTGGCCTGGCTGGTGCTCAGATATTTAACACAGAGATAAGGGGTGTAACTGCTACCACTTGGAATGAAGTAAAGAGTGTGATGCTAAGGCATATGAACAGGAGGCCTGAGTTAGATGGGCGATGGAGACAAAGCTGGCCCCTGTGTAAAGGTGAATTTAGGCTGATATCTGAAGAAAGAGAAGGGGAGAAGGTCACCATGAATGGCAGGAACAGCAGCAGTGAGGCCCCTAACATGGGGAAAAGTGTAGCTTGGGTGGTAGCACAGTGGTGGGAAGTCTGATTTGAAGTGTCCGCCATGAAGAGGGGGCTAAATCCTGCAGACTCTTGCAAAGATTTTGGTAATTTTACCCTACCTGAATAGAAATGATCATATTAGCCGGGCATGGTGGCACATGCTTTTAATCCCAGCACTCAGGAGGCTGAGGCAGGAGGATCGTTGTGAGTTTGAGACCAGTCTGGGCTACAAAGTGAATTCAAGGCCAGCCTGAATTGCATAGTGAGACCCTGTCTCAAAAAATAGGGCCGGGGATCTAGCTCAGTGGCCTAAGTACCTGTCTGCCTGGCAGGCATGAGGTTGTAAGTTCGATCCCTGGTACTGAAAAAAGAAAGAAAGAAAGAAAGAAAGAAAGAAAGAAAGAAAGAAAGAAAGAATCATATTACTTATGCTATATAATCAGACTTGAATTTTAAAATGATAATTGATTGCTCTAAGGAAGAAGAGAGAAGGCAGGAGAAGTTGTTGGTTGGTTATTGTAATAATCTAGGTGAGAAACAATGGTACTTCCACAGGGAGGCTGGGGTGAAGCAGCTCCTTTGGAGCTACCATTGCCTTTCCAGTGAGTTGGTTGGAGGGGAAGGCAGAGATGATCCCCAGATTATAGCAGTTCTCCCATCATGCTTGCAATGCCAATCTTGATCACAAGATTAATTATGTACTGCAGTTTTGTGATTGTTCTATTTTTTTCTTGTCTGTGCATGTGTGTGTGTGTGTGTGTGTGTGTATGTGTGTGCATGCACATGGGTGAGATTAAATTGCCCACATTTACTTGGATATTTATTTAGTAATGAGACTGAAAAAGCCACTCTCATAGCACCACCTTGTGGAGAGTAGTGAAAAGAATCTTTTTTTTATTTTAAAGAGAATAAAACAAAACAAAACAAAACAAAACAGAATAAAGCAAATCAGAACAGAACAATGCAAGTGGTACAAGACTTAAAACAAGACAACAGGAAATCAACAAAATAGCTGTCCATACCGTCACATACAATAAAATCAAACAAAACAAAATAGAACAAAACCAATCAAAACAAAAGAATGAAAGCACTATAGGACTTCAAAACAAGATAATAGGAAATCAACAATGGTGTCTTAGTTACTTTTCACTTGTTGCTGAGACAAAATACCTGATGCCCAAAATTAGGGAAGGAAAGGTTTATTCTTACAGTTTCTTGGGAGCATCAGTCCTACTTAGTTGGCTCCAAGTCAACATGGCGTGGAGGGGCGGCCATTCAGGGTGGCTGCAAGCCGCAAGGCATGCTGGCGAGAGAGAGAGCAGAAGCGAGCAAGAGGAAGACCCGCCACCCTTATACTGTATCTCAGCTCCACCCCTGGGTGGGTGTAGCACTCACATCATCAATCCCGGTGCTAGACAACAAACTGATCACAAGTGTCCGACTTAGCCCCATCAAAAGTACATGAGGACTTGGGGGTACATAGCATATCCAATACAAATGGCTACCATAATGTCTCTTGTTTCCTTCAAAATAGATGTCCATACCTTCATACATAAAATCAAATAAAACAAAACAGAATAAAACCAATCAAAACAAAAGAATGAAAGCATTATAGGATTTCAAAACAAGATAATAGGAAATCAACAATGGCTACCATAATACATCCCATTATCTTCAAAATAGCTGCCCACACCATCAGACACAGTAAACTCTAACAAAACAAGACAATAAAACCAAACCTAACAAAATTAGATTATCCCACTTTATAGCTGGGTAGCTTTCCATTATATGAAAATATCATAGCTTTCTTATTCATTCTGTGATTGATGGGCAAATTGCCCTCGGGTTTTTTTGGTCTCCTGTTGTGTGAAACAATTGTTTTCTCTCCTTTGATTTTCAGTCTATGAATTTTCTTTTGACTTAAATGTTTTTCTTATATACAGTGTATTGATGAATCTTGTTTCTTGATCCACTCTCCCTGTGTTTCTTTTTATTGGTGAACTGAGGCCATCTGTGTTAATGGTTGCAATCAGCATGCATTGGTTCATCTCTTCCATGCTATCCTCCTGCTGTTGGCCCTCCACTTTTCTTCTTCATTCAATTGCCTGTCCTGCTTGGTGATCCTCCTCTGCTGCTGTTCCTGGAACCATGGTCATCTTTATCTGTCCCTAGAATATCCTTCAGCACTCTCTGTAGAGTTGATTTAATGGTCATGAATTCCTTCAGTTATTCTTTATCATGGAAGTATCTTATTTTTCCAACAATTTTGAAAAATAGTTTTGCAGGGTACATCAATATGGGTTGGAAGTTGTTTTCTTTCAGGATTTGAAACATTTCACTCCAAACTCTTCTTGACTTGATGGTTTGTGTTGAGAAGTCTACCATGATTCTGATGGGTTTTCTTTTATAGGTGACCTGTTTCTTTTCTGTATTAGCTTTTAATATTCTGTTCTTGTGCTGAATTTCTGGGATCTTGATTATTATATGTCTGGGTGTAGGTTTATTTTGGTTATGTTTAGTTGGAGTTCTATATGTCTCACCTTCATGCCAAATCCTTTTCCCATGTTTGGGAAGTTTTCTGCTATTACTTCTGTAAATCGTCTTTTTATTTCATTTGTGTTGACCCTGCTTCTTCACTGATACCTGTCACTCTTAAGTTATTTTTATTTGCATCATCTTTCAGCTGTTGATTTGTTATTTCCTGGTTCCTTGTTATTTTAAGGAGATCTTTCCTTTCATAATCACTAGCTGCATTCCTGTCTTCAAGGTCCGAAAGTCTATCTTCAGTCTCTTTGCAGTGGTTTTGCCAGCTTTTGATTGACTTTTTAATTTCCAGGATATTTCTTTGAATCTGTTTCATGTATTGTAATTCCTTCCTATATTGTTCATTCAAGGTTTCCATCATTTTCCTATGCTCCTCGTTTTTTAACCTATGCCTTCTTTAGATATGTTGAGCAATTCTTTCATTGTGTTTGTCTTTTGCCTGAGACATTATTTCTGATCTGTTTACTTTCACAGTTGCATAAAGTTTCTTTACTTCAGTTGCTATCCTCTCAGAGATTTCAGGTGTGTGACTTCCATCTGATTCCATGACTATATCTCCCAGACTTGTTCTGTGTGGGCTGGTGGTCTGAGATTGCCTTTTGCTCCTTCATCTTGACATTCTCCTGAGTTCCTTTCAACAAGCCAGTTGCGGGGTCCCAGGCACTTCCTACATTGGTTGCCCCTCCATGGTATAGGGGAATGTGACAGGTACCTGGGTTTCTCTGAACCCAGGTTCCCAGGAAGGTAGCATGGTGTGGGGTGGGCTTCACTGAGGCTTCCCTGATGGCCAGGGATGCATGGCGGTGGGTTGCTTCTTCTCTCAGCCTGTGTTTACACTGGGACTCCCCTGATCGTGGCAGGCATACAGAGGAGTGTTTTTCTGGTTCTCCTATTGGGCTCTGGCTGCCTGAAGGAAGCAAAGATCTCCAATAGAGCCATGGAGGCACATGGGGGTATTTAGCTGTGTCTCCCTGCCCATGCTGGCTGCCTGCAGGAAGCAAGCCTTCAGATGACAGTGGCTGGCATGCAGGGATGGATCTGAAAAGGGTTTTGATTTGGTTCAGCTGCTAAAGGTTAAAAAAACAGACACCAAATTCTCTAGGTTTACCACCTACCAGCTACCCCACGCCTTTCCAGAAAGATGTGATGTTGCTACATTAACTAGAGTTGAAGTTAACATGGATATCCTGAAAAATACCTGGCTGAATTAATTCAAACCTGATTCTCTATGATTTTTAATATAGTTGATTAAAAATACCCTTTTAGAAGAAACAGAGAATAACACAAACTTCTTTTTCATTGAACTAAGAGAAACTACTAGTATAAATGAAACAAATTAGCATATTGTTATGTCTTTTACTTTGAGTAACTAAAGACAATGATATACCAAGTATTAGTTATTGCTATTCTCTTATTACTTTGATGTGAAATTTTGTTTTGTTTTCATAAAGTAAAAATAACTTATAGATAGATCCTTACAATAGCTTTTGTTTTTATGCCAAAATATGTTTTTTCAATACATTTGACATTTATTTCCATGAGACCAACATAAACATTTTGGTATAGATATTCAGCTTGGTGGAAATGGATTAATTTTAATTCCTCAGGATTAGCTAGAACTCTATCCCTGATATTGGGCTTGTTTGCCCTCATCTTGAGCCTGGTTTCTTTTCTCCTTTTGCACATTTTTTTGTGGAGGTGTCAGCTGGGTCCCTCACATGTGTCCTTTAGCTAACCATTCTTGTTCTGTTGCTCCAGACTTCTCAGGAGGCCCCTTCCCATTGCAAGACCGGCTTTTCCACTTATTGGGAAATTTCTCCTGTGTAAAACAGATCCCTGTCTTAAATACAGAGAGAATGCTTAAGCACAGAGAACACTGGGCTGGAATGTTCAACATCTTCATTTATGCACAATGGGATTACAGTGTAAGAAAACCAAAAATTCATGTCTCTCCTGTGAAAGGTCCTGCAGACCTCTGACAGCTTGCAGTTGAATACACATTTGGCTGTGCCCTCAGTATTGGTTCAGGCCCTGTGTATGCCCCGCAACCATGACAGGTTAGATTTGGGTGGGCAGAGATTTTCCTGCCTCTGCCCAGCCTAGTCCTTCTCCCCAGGATGATTGAGAGGGGAAGTTGTGCCCTCTGTGCAGGACACGGTCTTCACGCACATTTCATTTCTGGTTTTTGTTCTATGTGTCTGGCTGCCCCTCCTTGGCGTCTTTGCCAGGCTCACAGGGCTCCACCTGACCACAGAAGAAGACTTGCTGAGTCAGTCTCAGGCCCAGCTTTTTTCTTGCTCCTTACTTTCTGTGGGTGGCTTTACCCCAGGTCATCTGTGGTTTACCACCTGAAATTCCTAAATATTGTAAGCCCATTTGTCTGCTCCAAACCTCTCCTCTAATTTCCAGACATTATTTTCATCTTCTTTTCTATCTAACCATTGAAATAGTTCATATTCAAGATTTGAACTTACGATTTCCTTCTTTCTGAAAGTGGTATTCCTTCCAGCATTGCCTTAGTACAGCACAATCTTCTGCCACTTATCAGACAAAAGCCTGGCAATCATTCTTGACCCTGGCTGCCCTTCATTTCTCTGTCTCTGCCTTCTGTGTTTTACCCACTTGGTAGTGTCTGTGAGTTGCCCACTTCAGTCTACCGCAACTGCCACAGCATGGCTCTGACCCCTTGCCGAGAGCACTATGACAGTCACCACACGGGTCTCTGCATCTACTTTGCTCTCCACATTGGGCTCCTCCCCTCCTCAAAACTCATATCCTATAAGAACTCTTAAAATCTTGCCAAGCTTCTGATCCCCACAGTCCAGAGGGCTTGGGGAGGACCCTTGCCTGTCCCTCTGGGGGCTTCTCAATGCTCTCCAGCTATTCTCAGCACTCTGGCCCACTGGCCTCTCTGTTTCTCCAGTACATGCACCACAGTGTTTCACATGAGCCCATCCCTCTTCCACTCACCTGGTGTCTCTACCACGTCACCTCTGCCTCTTCCTGAGAGACGCCTTTTCCTGACTGTCCAGTCCCTGTTACAAGACTGATAAATCAAAAATCTTTTCTCTCTGGACACTTATCTCACTTTTCCCATTTGTATTCATGAAAGTATTTTTTAAAATCCATCTCCTCAGAAGAGTGTTCAGTCCATGAGAGAAGGGAAGGGTGTGCATGGCTTTGCTCACTATTTTCCTCCAGCACAGGCAGAGTGCTGTGTACACAGAGGACGCTAATAAACATCGAATGAACGAGTAACGGTCACTGTCATAAGGCCCTGAAATGGCAATTGAAACAGCTTAACAGTGTAGTCCATAGCTCGTTACTCACATGAGGGTAAATTAAGGCTCAGGTGTGAGTGAAGTTGTGCATGCTCTGGATATTGCAACACCTGAACCCAGTCAGTACCTCTCGAAATTATTTCTGCAGCCTAACCCCGGCCCAATCCTACCTGGTCTGTGACATAGGTGAGAACATACTTTAAAAAAAGTGATCTTGCTTCTTCTGTAAGAATATAATTTTGAGAGATGCACCAGCCCAAGCTGATATTTTAAAAAGAGAAACATTTACCATGTCCTCCAGGGACCATTCCCACAAAAGGCACAGTTAGTTTAGGTCACTTTTCAGAAAAATTAGTATCTACATCTTTAAGCAAATAGCTTTTCCCACCTTAAGTTAGAAAAACTTAAAAGACAATTAAAGTAATTTCTCTCAAAACACAGAAAATTCAAAAATGAACTAATATTCTTAAGAAATTTCTAGCAGCTTCTAAATAACACATTTCCACCTTAAAAACTCCAGTATTGTGGGATATTCTGTTTATAATACAAAATAAAAAACTGATTTTCACTGAACATTAGCATACAAAGAGATTAACCTTTCTATACCACAATGATTACGCCTTTACACATATCACAGGCTTACACTTGCCTGCATTGTTTTGCTTATCAAAAGACTCACTCCAACTATACCTTAACATAGATTACAACAACATATACAATATGGACATTAACAGAAAATAATAAACAAATGGAAAGTTCAAAGGAGAAATAAGAGTAGGACAGAAAACATACAGGAATGACATCAATTATAAATGTCTTTTGTAAGGACAAATATACCACCCAATGAACACAACTGGTTGTTTGCTCAGTGGTCATTGGTCTCTTCTTCCTTCTGCTGAGTCCTGATTTTTTGCCCTTGATCAAGGGCCCATGCCCAGAGGGATGAACCATGGTTGATCTAAGGGATTCTCCCTGACAATTCTTCTCATAAAAGAATGTCCTCATTATATGAGACTTTTAGTGAAATCTCTTACAGGAGAGTGGTTTCTCACTCATATGCTGTCTTAGTTATTTTCTTGTTGCCGAGACAAAATACTTGACACCCAACATTAAAGGAAAAAAGGTTTTTTCAGCTTACAGTTTGTAGAGGTTTCAATCCATAGCCAACTAGCCCCAAATCAGGTATGGCAGAGGGGCATGGCAGAGTATCACATCCTAGATCCAGCTACCTCCCAAAAGTCTCATTTATGAGGCTTTGCGGGAACATCTAGCTACAAGCCGCAACATACTCTTTAATATGATTTCTCATTTGGCTCCAGGTTTTCCAGCAGTCAACTCCAAAAGAGGCATTTAGGAAAAAATAACTCAGTGTACATAAAACAAAAATGGTTCTGCACCCCAGGAAAAACACAGTATGTCAAAGACTAAGACCAAGTAAGACCAGGGTCTGTAGGGATTCACTCATTTGTCTGATATAAAATCCCTACTGAAAACACCAATAATAGGCACTGTAATTAACAATCGAAGCCAAATTGGCTTCCTCTTTTGGCATAATTTATTATCCAGGTTGAAGTTTTATTTTCTACACGCTCCTTAATTTAAAACATTATTCTCGAGCCAAATGAAAATGCACTGAATAATATAGAAAATAAATATAGAAGAGTTGGTCTTTGGAAACTGACCTTTGGTTTCCAAATTTTAACACCCTAAATCTATGAGTTGGCAGACCAGTGAAGGGGTAGGGGGCAGTGCTGGCAGCAAAAATGTCTAGACAGTTCCCATGTAGGTCTTTTAGAAAGAATACATGTGTAGTCTTTGAATCTCTTCAGAAAATATGTAGGCATTTAACAGAACCAGGAAGATCACATTCTTGGAAGAATTATTTTGCCTGTTGAACAATGACATAAGAAATTTTATTTTTATATGGAATCTTCTTTTATGCCAGAATCAGACTTCTGTCTCAGTTTATATTTGTTGATATTATTTATATCTAGTTTATGAAGAAGAAAAAAAGAAAGACAGCACTGAGGAGAAGAGCATTTCCTTCTGCCTGCTCGCCTTGACTACTGAAGCCCCCACGCCAAATGCTCTAGCTCTTGGCTCCCCAGGAATAGTCCCTGCTTGAAGCCGGAGGAAGCCCGTTTACTATATCGATGGCAAGAACTTGCTAATGTGGGCGTGTGAAATGTATGCTGGGAAACGAATGCTACCCATCGCAGGAAGTCTTTGAGAAGGCTTGGGTTCTTGCCATAAATAAAATCTGGTGATGCTTTATGGATAACTTTATTCCCACATGGAAGCTAGCTGCCTGTTTCCATAATCTTCATGGAGAATCAAACCAAGAAAAGACTAATTTGGAAATAATATGCAGAGGAGTGACTTCGTTTTTTTTTTTTTTTTTTTCTTTTGAATAAAATGAAGGAGCCAGTTTAGGTGACTACAGAGGAGAAATCAAGAGGGCCCTGGGCAAGGGCCTGGGCTTCTCCCACAACACTAACAGCAACTGCAGAATGCTCGGCAGGGAGGCAAACTGTAAAATCTGCTAGCAGTGTTTTTTTTGGGGGTGCTCACAAAAGAGGAATGTAGAGATTGAATATCCTTCTCCTGCACAAGACTCTTGTAGCCCAATAGTTCTAACACTTGACACCTTACTGTGAGTCCTAGTTTTCTCTTTAGAAAAATGGAAAATTCCCATTCCAGTTGACGGTGGCCTCTCTCCACTTGGTTCTGATGGCCATCTCCACTGGGGAGCAGCGTCTTCCTGACCCGTGTTTATCTTCACGCTGGTCCCTTTCCCAGTGATGGGCATGCGTGTCTGAGGGAGGAACATGAGACGGTTACACCTGAGCCTGGTGCATCATTCCGAGGAAGCCATTACAGGAGAACAGCGCAGGTAGGCAGGAGTTGAGCTCTGCAAACTGTAATCCTAGAACTGGTTAAGTGGAGGGATATCCCAGAGGATGCTATGTGGAAGTGCCCCATATAAAAGGAGTCAGTGACAACCTGGCTTGCTTGTACTGAGATGTGAATATTGATAAATCATCTAACGTACCTTATATACCAGGGAGAACCGGGTGTTGTCATGAGATGTTGTCAGGAAAAATAAGGACAGGGAAAGTTCCTGTTTCTCAAAGCTTCTAAGAATACATTTGTATTTTTGAGTGCAGTAGGAGGCATTCTAGTAGGATAATTGAGCACAGGGCTCAAGGCCCAGGTTTGTCTCATGTGAGCCAGGTGGCATTTGAGGAGGTACTTAACAACTACTCTTACCACCTACTGTTAAGACTTATTTATTCAATTGGTACCTATTTATTGGGAACCTCAGTTTTCATTGTGCAAAAATAGATACCAAAGTACCTACTTCAAGTGATTATTGGGAATTTTTTGTGTTAATGTACTTAAGGCTTTCTACAGAGTGCCCAGAACAGAGCATGTGGGAGGCTTGTGAGCAAATAAAAAAGAATGTTTTCCTCAAGGAGCAGAGTGGATTGTACTAACTTTGGTAATACACTAAATTAAATGGGTTAATATGTATTTCTTATAATTGAAAAAAAATTAGGTGCTGCGCAGACAAAATAGTCACTAAGATACTTTTCCAAATGCAGTGATAAGAGCACAGGTTGTGTAACACCAGGCTTGTGATGCTAAAGGCGGAGTCAGACAGTAAGTAACCAGGCTCCTTCATGGAACCAAAGCTACCTGGTACAAATTACCAGTCTGTGCACTTTTAATACCTTACCAAAGGGACCAGTGCTTAAAGACTTCTCAATGTTGGCTTTTGTTTCCCCTCATGAATTTAAAACCTGTGATTTTAACTGAAATGAAATGTACTGCTGGCTGTCTGCTTCTGCCATTGGACTGGGACCTCCTAAAGATTTGCTTGCACTGTGCCTTATTCACTGTGGTTTTCTCAGTAGTTTAGCCCATAGCACACAATTTAAAAATGCTTTTAAAACTAACTGAGAAGAAATGGGCACTTTCATCATGGGATGATACTCTGGTATTTTGTTGTGGTACGAAACTGGCCCACTGCAACTCTGTCCCCCCTTTGTTTTTGTGCACATTTCCCCAGCCGTTGTTTACCTCCTGTTCAAACATAAAAGGCCTCAGAGAGGCTTTTTGGAAATTTGAGTCTTCACTCTTTGTTTTCTCTTACCTAAAAGTTATTTGTTTCTCTGTTATTTCTAATCCCCACCTGCTCCTTTTGAAAGCAGGTTTAGGTTGCCCACATTACAACAGTTGGGTTTAGAGCCATGGGCTTTAGGCTTCATTCTCTTCAGAAACCAAGCCCAAGCACTTTCCTGCGGAGCTGGCATGATGATCTACACAGCTGGAAACAATGGTGGCAGGTCTCTGAGCACATTCAGGCACACACTCTTGGAGGCTGAAGTGCTCACCTACTGTAAGACGCACTGGCTTTCTCTGTGAGGGCTGGCCACTGTAAAAGTACAGATCAAAGAGACGCTCCATTTTCCAGTCTGATAAAAGCTGTCTGTTTGTGCAAAAAAGGATGCTGTAATTCCCATTGATGTTGCACAGCCAAATAGGAAATTTAGGAGTCTTCAGCATGCTGCCCACCTGCACGGGGAGAAGGGAATGCAGAGAAGTATATAGATTTTGCCTCCTTGCAACAGAGGTTGATACATCATCGTGATCAAAAAGCAGCTCTGAGGCTTCTTATTGCCTGTGTATCTGTGCAGTGATCAGATTGAGGGTAAGATTTTAAATCAAGACCTCGTTATAAATGAATTTGCATTTATGAATGGTGTGGTATAGTGGCAATACTGTGTTTTTTGTCCTAATGGATTGTATGTTTTTAAAAATTGGTGACTTCATGGAAGGGGTAGGGAATTCTGTTTGGTTTTAAACTGAAGTAATAAGTACACTGAAAATGTAGCAATGAAATAATTTGTTTTTGCCATCAAATAGTGTATTTGTGCCTATTCCCAAGATAGAGCAGTATTTCATTAGCAAGTTAAGTTAGCAAGTGGTCAAACTGGCACCAGTAAATGTTCAAACTATAGAAAGAAGATATTTAGAATTTAGGGAAAAGTTTTTGGGAAATGAGAGGAATATATATATATATATATATATATATATATATATATATATACAGATAGTTGTGAAGACATACTTGGAGTGTACTGGCTTAATATTACATACAATATCAAGTTTAGTATTTTAATCAGCTTGTTGTCTATTTTTTCCTGGCAACTGCCACTTCATCCTTGAATTCTCATAGTAAATAATATTCACAAAGCTACTACTCTGGAGTGCCAGGGAGTAGAAGTGGTCTTGGCAACAGTGACCTTTGGAGGTATCATGATAATGTAGTACATTTCTTCACTTATTTTTTTCCATTTTAACTTTTTTTGAGATGGAATCTCCCTGTGTTGTTCAGGCTGGTCTTACAGTCACGATCCTCCTGCCTCAGTCTACCTCAAAACAGTTGTTCAAGACTGTTCCTGGCAGGGGTGGGAGTTTGGCTCAGTGGCTTAAGCACCTGCCCTGGCAGGTGTGAGTTTGTGAGTCCAATCCCCGGTGCTGCAAAAAAAAAAAAAAAAAAAAAAAAAAAAAAAAAAAAAAAAAAGAGAGAAGACTGTGCCTGGCATTATAATGCATTTCTGTAACTGGCATTTATCATTTTGTTTAAAGAAGCAGGAAGACACATGTTTTAAAAAAGATTTCACAATTCATTATAACAAATTTTTTTTCTCCTCAAAGACATAAACATTTAGCATATGGAAAATTCCATGATTTCTCCACAATGCCAAAAACTGCTCCTGGACCCTTCGGTTTGAAATTTCTTCCTATCATGGAATGATCCAACATTACTATTTTGTTTCTTTTCTTCTCAGTCCTTACAGGTGTACTGTTTTTTCAGGAACAAATTCCGTTTCATGGAAAACCCAGCTTTGAAAAATTATCACATGCTTTGTGAACCCAAGTATTAAAGGTTAGTAACATGACATTTTGGTTTCTCAACAATTCCATTCAAATCTTTCTTTTTTCTTCAGTTTATATTCTTCACTTATGGTGAGTGGATGATCAGAGGTGCTTCTGTCTAGTTTCATAGACAAATTATAATACAGTGCTTGAAAGAAATGATTTATCCTTAGCAGGTAGTTTCTGAAAAGGTGTGAGCTCAACACCCCGGTTAAGTCTTGTTCCTAGTGAATATGCATCTACTTACACTAAAATAACATGAGCATCTCATTTATCAGACATGGATCAAGTCTGCCTGATGGCTGCATATGAAGCAAAACAGGCTGCACCACTGGAGCAGCCTATGTGTTTAAGTCCACCTCTAAGTTCCAAACAACACTGCAACCATTCATTAGCACAAGCGCTTTCTCATGCCTTCTCTTGCTGGAGCCCCCTGTAATAAGATTATATGCAATCAAAATACAATATGCCAGGCATGGAATTATTAAGGTTGGAAAACTTGGATAAACAAAGTAGGAGATTGAGGGCTGTTTGTAATAAGATGTCATTCCATTTGAATTTCAGGTGGATATTCTGGCCACTTTTTAATTAATGAAAGTTCTATAAATTAAATCTGGATAAATGAAATAGAATATAAAATATTGTTTCACAGGATATTTGTAAAGTAGGAAAAATTCAACTGATGCTCAGAGTCACACATTCTCTTTTTTTTTTTTTTTCAGAATCAAGAATTGATTTATTCAGATTCATGGTTAAATTATGGTTTCTGATTTGATTTTTGGTCATGGACTCCAGAATGTATCCTGAGATTACATGAAAATACAAAGACCAACCTTTACAGTTTGAAAACAGGTTTTTCTCTTTTTTGAAAAAAATTCTATACACACCAAAAAACAAAGGCTTGGGTTAAAATCACCAGCAAGCCCCTGTTGTGGTGGCACAGCGTCTGCAGAATGAACGAAGGTGAGACTGATTTATTTCTGACAATGAATGTGTAGCTGTCATATCCCGGGTATACATGTTATCAAAAACATTACTGTCTCTTAGTGCCTGGTCTGTGGAGGAGTTTTTACCCATCTTTGGTTGCAGATGGAAGCCAGCAGGACCCTGCTACAGCCCTCCACCTACACTAGTGCTTGCCCATGGTTCAGGACTGCAGAGGTTTGCGGGCCAGAGGTGAAGTATGATGCTCTGCTCTGAGAGGGTCTCCATGGAATTCAAAAGTGGCACCTTCAGTCCAGCTCTGGACTCACCGGGAGAACATAACAGAGAACCATCATTCCTCTGCCAAATGTGATAGCAAACCTTCGCTTTAAAGTGAACGGGGAGAGCCATTATTTAATTTTCTCGGGAATTTCTTTTAGAAACTGATTCTTGCCTGAGGCAGGGCTAAGCTTCTGTTGAGGAATCTCTTGGGGAGAAATGTCACAACCTACTCTGCCCACTTCAAGGACAACCATAGTGGAGAGCCCACGCCTGGAGCCACTGTGGGCACAGTTGTCTGAGTTTCATGTGGCAATATCTTCAAATGGTTACAAGGGCCTCCAAGACTAGCTCAGTTGCTTGTAGGGCTTTGCGCTGACACAGTAAATGGCTGCTGCCAGCTCTGGTTGTCACACAGTGTGGCTCAAGAGCCCTCAGACCCTGCCCCTTCCTCATCAGTCTCCCAGAGTCACACATTCTGCCAGGGGTTGACGCCACACTATGGTTACTTTACACAGTAATGCAACAGTTGTCTTACTGAGCTCAAAGCAAGTAGAAGCAAAGTGAGGTGTCCAAAATACAATCACCTCTGACCCTCAGCAGATCTCACTCCGAGCTGGTGGAGTATCCTAGCCTTAAGAGATTGTAATGAAAAGGGAAATGTCACACATGACTGTCACGGCACTTTGGGTATTAACTCTAGGAGATAAGCCTCAAGGTTATGGCTGAGAACATATCTGGTTTAAAGTGAGCCCTGCAAAAAAGCAGAGCAAAGCAACTTCTGACTGAATTCAGTCCACTGTCACACTCCCCACTTTTCTCGGCACACCAGCTAAGCTGTTTGACTGGGATATTCTGTTTTAAGAATTATGTACTGGTCCCCCTTGCTACAGGACCTAGGGGCTGTCAGGTTCATCGGCCTCTCCCCCTTTTTGCTCCACGGACCTAGGGACTGCTGGGATCATTGGCTCACCCTCCCCCCAACCCAAAAGACCACAACAGCCCACAGACAATTAGTCCTTCCACTGCCTGCAGAACCTTCGTGAGCTGGTGGGAGCCTCAGCAACCCCTCACACACATAGAGGACCTCAGTGGGCTTGCAATGGTGTGGTGAGGTCGCCCCCCCAAATAGAGGACCTCAGTGGGTAAACAGGAGCAGCAGTAAAATTCCCCCCCACAGCTGTAGATCCTTGGCAAGTCTGGCAAGAGTGTGGGTGAGTCCTTCCATACAGAGAACACCATGTGGATTGAGGAGAGTGTCAGCAAGGCCTCCCCCCAACATGGAGAAAATCAAAAGGACCTACAAGACACCCAGTGACATAGTACGGTCCCAGCTGAGCTGCACACTATAGCCAGGTAGATCTGGTGGCCTGGATCATCCTGAAGCTGTAGTAACAATAGGAACTAAGAATTGACTTACATCAATACTCCTAGGCTAGTTAGCCTAGGAAGAATATAGGACTCATCCAACAGGCTCTGCAGGAGGAACTCAGGTGACTGGCCACCCCCTTCATTGTGGGACCCAGCAATTGGACAAACATCAACCATACAATAGGACCCTAAGACACACACGATGGATAGTTGAGACTAGTGGGATTGAAAAGACCAAAATATTAACCAAGAGGTGAAAATGACAAAACAAAAAAGCAAAATGCAATCTCAAACATCCAGTCCATCACAAACAAGTACAGGAGACATCAAAATAGAGGACATTAGTAGTCATACACCTGAAATTTCTGAAAAGATAGCAAGTGAAATAAAGAAACAAATCCATAAGGGTATAGAGGAAATTAGATTAGAAATAATCTCTCATGTAAAGAAATAAATGACAACCTTAATAAAGGAGTTGCTCAGCATAGCTAGAGAAGACATAGATAAAAATGTACATGAGCATGGGAAAATGATGGAAACCTTGAATGAACAATATACGAAAGAAATGGAGTGCATGAAACAAATTCAAAGAGATATCCAGGAAATAAAAAATTCTATTGAAAGCTGGTGAAACCATTTGAATGAAGCTGAGGAAAGAATTTTGAATCTTGAGGACAGGATTGCAGCTAGTGATTATGAAAGGAAAGAATTTCTAAAAATAACAAGACAGTGTGAAATGACAATTCAACAACTTCAAGATGATGCAAAGAGGAAAAATATAAGATCAATAGGCATCAATGAAGATGCAGGAGTTAATGCAAATGACACTGGTAAACTATTTACAGAAGTAATAGCAGAAAATTTCCCAAACATGGGGAAAGAATCAGATATACAGATAAGTGAGGCATATAGAACACCAAACAGTCATAACCAAAATAAATCTATACCCAGACATACAATAATTAAGATCCCAGAAATCCAGCACAAAAACAGAATACTAAAAGCTGTTAGAGAAAAGACACAACTCATCTATCAAGGAAAGCCTATTAGAATCATGGCAAACTTCTCAGCACAAACCCTCAGGTCAAGATGAACTTGGAGTGAAGAGTTTCAAGCCCTGAAAGAAAAATACTTCCAACCAAGTTTGATGTACCCTGCATTTTATTTGAAAATTAATGGAGAAATAAGATACTTCCATGACAAAGAACAACTGAAGAAATTCATGTCCACCAAACCAACCCTAGAAAGAGTACTAAAAGACATACTAGGTAGAGATAAAAATGACTACAATTTCCAGAACAATAACAGAAGGAAACCACCAGACAGGGCAAGCAGTTAAACAAGGGGGTAAAGCAGGAAACCAGCAACAGGAAAATAACATGACAAAGTTGAGCCAGTACGTATCAATTGTATCCATCAGTGTAAATGGCCTCAATTCACCTATTAAATAGGTTGACAAAATGGATCAAGAAACATCCAACAATATGCTGTATACAGGAAAATACACCTGATGCAAAGGGAAACTAAAAGTCAAAGGATGGAAAACAATATTTCATGCAACAGGAACCCAGAAAAAAGCAGGCGTAGCTCTTCTATTTGCAGATAATGTGAACTTCAAACCAAAAATAATCAGAAGAGATAAAGAAGGTCACTACATACTTGTTAGTGGAAAAATTTAATAGGAATAACTAACAATCATAAATATATATGCACCAAATATAGGAGCACCCAACTATATAAGACAAATACTAATAGATATGAAAAACCAAATACACAATAACACAATTGTAATAGGGAACCTTAATACCCCACTGTCACAAAGAGATAGATTGACTAGACAAAAAGTCAGCAAAGAAATAATGGAACAGAATCAAACCTGTGAACAAATGGACTTAGTAGATGTTTACAGAGTGTTCCACCCAACCACATCAGCATACACACTCTTCTCAGTTGTGCATGGGACATTCTCTAAAATAAATCATATACGAGCCCACAGAACATTCTTAAGTAAATGAAAAGGGATTGAAATTATCTGATGCATATTATCTGACCATAGTGCCCTGAAATTGGAAATTAATGACAAAAGAGAATGTAAAACTTACATAAACACATGGAAACTGAATAACAACCTCTTGAACAACCAATGGGTCACAGGTGAAATTAAAGAAGAAATTAAACAATACCTACAATTTGATGAAAATGCAGATACAATATACCAAAACCTGTGGGACGCAATGAAAGTGATCCTAAGAGGGAAATATATAGCAATGAATTGTCACATCAGGAAAACAGAACGAGCACAAATTAACAACCTAATGCTACATCTCAAGCTTCTAGAAAAAAAGAGCAAGTCAAGTCCAAACCTCATAGAAGAGAGGAAATTATAAAGATCAGAGCAGAAATTAATGCAATTGAGACTACAAAAACAATACAAAAAATTAGTTAAAGAGCTGGTAAACCTCTAGGCAACCTTATCAAGAAAAAGAAAGAAAAAAATCGAATTCATACAATTGAGAATGCAAAGGGTGAAATAACTACAGATTCCATGGAAATTCAGAAGATCATGAATACCTACTTTGAAAACCTTCACTCACATAGGGTGGAAAACACAGAGGAAATGGACAGATTTCTAGAAACATATGAATTACCACAGCTGAATCAAGAAGATACAACAATTTTGAATAATCCAGTAGCAGCTACTGAAATTCAAAATGTGATTAAAAACTTACCAACAAAGAAAATCCCAGATCCTGATACATTCATCACTGAATTCTATAAGAAATTTAGAAAAGATTTAATGCCAATGCTCCTCAAACTTTTCAATGAAATTGAAAGGGAAGCAATTCTTCCTAACTCATTCCTGGTGGCAAATATTACTCTGATACCAAAACCAGAGAAAGACTCAACCAAATAGGAGAACTATAGGCCAATCTCCTTAATGAACATCGATGAAAAATTCTCAATAAAATACTTGCAAATAGAATGCAGCA
Organism: Dasyprocta punctata; assembly: GCA_004363535.1. Classification (NCBI taxonomy): domain Eukaryota; kingdom Metazoa; phylum Chordata; class Mammalia; order Rodentia; family Dasyproctidae; genus Dasyprocta; species Dasyprocta punctata. The sequence goes on along the minus strand of RJWM01018374.1, from coordinate 18,501 downwards.
AATCATCAAGAAGATTATACATCATGACTAAGTGGGATTTAACCCAGGAATGCAGGGATGGTTTAACATATGCAAATCAATAAACGTAATACACCACATCAACAGAGCTAAAGACAAAAATCACATGATCATCTCAATAGAGCCAGAAAAAGCTTTTGATAAAGTCCAACACTTGTTCATGATAAAAATCCTATGGAAACTTGGAATAGATAGTATCTACCTCAATCTGACAAAAGCCATCTATGACAAATCAACAGTCAACTTTATACTAAATGGACAAAAACTGAAAGCTTTCACTCTAAAATCAGGAACAAGACAAGGATGTCCACTATCACCACTCCTATTCAATATAGTTCTGGAAACATTAGCCAGAGCAATTAGACAAGAGAAAGAAATAAAAATAGTAAGGATAGGAAAGGAAGAAGTTAAATTATCACTATTTGCAGATGATGTGATACTCTACACAGAAGATCTCAAAAACTCTATCGAAAGACTACTAGAGTTAATAAGCAAATTCAGCAATGTAGCTGGCTACAAAGTCAACACTCAAAAATCAATAGCATTCCTTTACACAAACAACAAACTTACTGGGAGAGAAATTATGGAAATGACACCTTTCACAATAGCATCCAAAACAATGAAATACTTAGGAATCAACCTAACAAAGGATGTAGAAGACCTATGCATTGAAAACTACAGTATTCTAAAAAAGGAGATTGAAGAGGATGTCAGAAAATGGAAAGATATCCCTTGCTCTTGGACAGGAAGAACCAACATTGTGAAAATGGTTATACTCCCAAAACTGTTACACAGATTTAATGCAATTCTGATCAAATCCCATTAACCTACTGTTATGATGATTGATACATTGTGTCAACTTGAGAAGTTTAGAAGTTTAACTGACAGACTCAGCAGGGAGCCAGGGTTCTTACTTTGTAAGTATTCTCATCCTGTGCAAGAGGAGGGCAAAAAGATTTTGTGAGTGCTGCATCTGCCCTAGGGAGTGGAGAGTGGTCTGCATACACTATAAGGGAGGAGGAGAGGCTTGTTTTCCCCCTTTTTGCTCTGGATGCTGCCTTGAAGTATTGCCTCAGTGTCATGACACCCTGCCTTGAAACCAGCTGATTATGGACTGAAATTTATTTAGTGAGCTAAATAAATCTTTCCTTCCTTCATTTTGGATGTTGGGTGTTTTGTCCCACCAATGAGAGAAAACGAAGACACATACCTTACAGATCTAGAGAAGACATTTCTAAAATTCATTTGGAAACAGAAGAGACCTAGAATAGCAAAGGCAATCCTGGGCAACGAAGGCAAGGCAGGATGCATCACAATCCCTGACTTAAAATTATAATTCAAAGCTACAGTAACAAAATCAGCATGGTACTGGCAAAAAAACAGATCTGAGGATCAATGGAACAGATTAGAAGCTGCAGACACAACTACAAAGACACTTAGCAACCTTGTCTTTGACAAAGGGGTTAATCATGTTCACTGGAAAAAAGATAGTCTCTTTAATAAATGGTGCTGGAAAAATTGACTTTCCACATGCTGTAGACTGAAACTAGACCCATGTTTATCACCATGCACTAAACTAAAGTCAAAACGGATCAAAGACCTAAATATTAAAACAGAAACACTGTATCTACTGGAAGACAAGGTAGGTAGAAATCTTGAAGACATAGGGGTAGGCAAAGAGTTCATAAACAAAACACAAACCACACAGGAAGTACTTCAAAGAATCAAGAACTGGGCTCTCTTCTTATTAAAAAGTTTTTGTACTTCAAAACAAATCACCAACAGAGTGAAGGGAAAGCCCACAGAATGGGAAAGAATTTTAGTTAACTGTCTCTCAGACGAAAGACTTATATCTAGAACATATAAAGAATTAAAAAACATCAGGTCCCTTAAATTCAAAGACCTAATCCAAAAATGGGCATCTGAGAGGGACATGCACTTCTCAGAGGAAGAAATACAATAGCAAATAAATACATGAAGATATGCTCAACATCACTGGTCATTTGAGAAATGCAAATTAAAACAACATTGATATTCCATCTCACTCCAGAAAGAATAACTGCCATCAAGAAATCAACTGATAACCAATGTTGGTGAGGTTGTGGGGAAAAAGGAACACTTCTCCACTGCTGGTGGGAGTGTAAACTGGTACAACCACTATGGAAATCAGTGTGATTTCTCAAAAAACTAGGATTGGAAGTCCCATTTAATCCAGCTACTCCCTTTCTGAGTATTTTCCCAGAAAAATTGAAAACGTCATGCCACAGCAATATATGTGCACCCATGTTTATAGCAGCACAATTTGTAATAGCTAAATCCTGGAAACAACCAAAATGCCCATCAACCACAGAATGGATAAAAAAGAAGTGGTATTTTTACACAATGGAATATGACTGAACTATAATAAAGGATAATCTTGAGGCTTTTATAGGTAAATGGAGGCAACTCCATACTCATAAGTGAAATAAATCAAACTCACATTTATAAATACCATATTGTCTCCCTAGTATAAAAATAATAAAAAATAAAAATCCGAAAGAGCAATAAGATCCTAACTATACAATAGATATTGTAATAATGAAAGGGAAAGAAAGTGCTCAAAAGGACAGAACAACTAGGAGAGAGGAAAGGAAAAAAGGAAGAAAGGAAAAGATTATACGTGTGTTGGTAAACACATATAAATGTATGTATGTATATGTATGCTAGATAGATAACTACACTACTAATCTCTATTAGTTCATCAAAAAGAACAGTTTTTGCTGTCATTGTTTGACTGATCACTTTTGTGCCTAGATTTTATAACCTGCACAACAACTTCTAAGACAACAATATGCAATATATTAACTAATGTTAATTCCCTACTTTTTTTTAAAAATTCTGTATCATTTCTATCCTTTTTTTTCTGTTTTGCTTTTTTAAAAATAAAAAAGTTTAAAAAAATTATGTATTGCTTTTGGATAGATACAGTTTACCAGCTACCCTCCAAAAGCAGGATTCTAAATATGTTTTATTGGTGAGATTCCACCAATTCTGGATTTGTGCATGTTGCCATGGTAAAAAGGAAATTAAATTGTGATACAGTGGTGCTATAAATAAAATACCTCTCTCCTTGGGTTCACTCATTGTGTAATAAGCCCAGTAGTTTCAGTATCACATTCAGCAAGCAATCTTTTCATAATATATATCCTTTAAGTCATTGTAAAATTGGACTAGAAGAAGAATGGACAAATTCTACACACCAGAGGGCAGGAACTGAGTCCACGTTATTCTTTTTTTTTTTTTTTTTTAATGCTGTCTGAAACAATGGTACTTAGAGCGAATTTTTGCATAATGAGCTTGATAATGAGCAAGTCTCAAGCTCCAGGCTTGTCATTTGAATGAGAGAAAGGTATTAGAAACCTGTGCTTTTCTTCACCTAGTCCTGGTGATAATTACCATGCATAACTGTTAATGGTCTGGCTCTCATCTGTGCCACCTGGAACAGAGAGCTGATATAACTTTTCTCACCAAGTTTGCAGGAATGTTGTAAAGACAAAATACATCACGCTCACAGGGGGCAACCTTAGTGACTTTGTGGCAGAGTGCAGTAAGTGAAGCTTCATTTAGTCCTTGTAAGGTTCCTATCAGGCTCTCCAAAGGAAAAAAGTAAAAAGGGAAGAAGGTACCATGGGGATGGCGGTACACGCTGCCAGGGATGCCGTGGGAGTCATTCTGGCGAGACCTAAATGGCTTCAGTCCCTTCTAAAAATCAGAGTAGATTTCTCTTCTCAGTGGCAGGTGTGAAGATAATGTGAACCTCCTAAGGCTTTCCAGATGGTGTTAGACTCAAACTGCTTTATGTTCTCACTTAGGTATTGGAACCTCACACTTGAACTTCTACCTTCAAATAGAAAAGTAACAGGGTGACTTCAAAACAGTTCCTCGTCTTGCAGGTAGTTCGCTGTGTCCTGCAGGAACTGTCAGTCTGGTGGGCTCTGGGGGGCTTGCTTATGTCATCTAATGAGAACTCCATCTTATTTTTCTTTTAAATCTCACCCATAGAGCTCTGACACTGGGAGTTAAAAAAGTGTGTTTTTGCAGTCTTGGCAATTTTATCACAGAGTAAGAAAAGATCGACTTAGGAAAGACAAAAGCAGCCTTGCAAGATAGGTTTCCCCTCAACAACACAATCTAGCTGTCAGGTGGTGCCTACCACAGGTTTTCTTTTGAATTCAGAAACCTTTCTTATATTGGGTTTTTATCATCAGTACATATGTATAATATTCAGGTTTATCATACCCACCCTAGGCAGGAGCTACTAAATACCTATAAGTGCCTATCTACAGTTGCCTATTGAACGGTCCGTACAAAGCCACTATGCCTCGGAACAGAAAGGAAGGGCAGTGGCCACACAAGGTCTTCAATCTAGCCATAAGGAGAACACTGTTCTGGAACCATATCGTGTTTATTCTCGAGCAAACTTCTGATCTGCGCAGTGCTTCAGTTTTATACTAGGATAGTGAGATACTGAACTTCTGGGTCAACTGCAGTCTGATTCACTAGTTCTTCTGCTTAGCACATCTTGAACGTCACTGAGCTTGTATTAAGGTCGGAAGTTCACACACCTGAGAGATGTCATTTGCCAAACCAGGAGCCACAGGGAGGCAAATGCTTTAGAGTATGTGCTCCAAGTACCCACAGTTCGCAATCAGCACAAGCCTACAACTGCTTTAACCTAGAATTCAATGGATAAAGTCTTAGTTTGCTAAGCACAGCTACCATGCATTCTAAAACCTAGTCATAATTTACCACCATCTAAATCTTAAGGTTCAATATTGGTTACATGCAACAGACAGTACGAATTATACAATATAAATGTACATCTATAATAGATGATTAAAAAACTAGTGATAGAATATAATTCCAAGAACTGGTATTTATGTATTTACAATTACCAGAAAGTGAGCAAAGATATAACCAGCAGAACACACAGTGCACTTGAGTTTTGAGTGTAGAATGAACTAGGCTCCAACACTTACCTAGTCGGTGGCTTTGGGCAGGTTCCTACACCTGCTCTGTCTGGCTTTTCTATCTTCAATATCAGTGACCATGCAGCCATCTGAATTTAAAGTACCACTGCTTATAACTTTGAGTGGAGTTAAGGATTAAATATCATATCATTGCAAATGACTGATAAGAAGCTCTGGCCTATAGTAGGTGCTTCGTACACAGTCATATTAGCACTACAATGAGTGAAAAGGCCTCACGTTTATACTTCCTTTAATTACCATCCATTAGAGAAGGTGAGAAACAATACACATGTGTATATGTATAAAGTTAGGAATTGCTTTTATCCTTAGAGATGGGATAGAGATTAGGGATTGCTTTAATCCCAAAATAATGCGCTGATATGGAGAGAATAAAAAAGTGCCTTCAGGTAAAATCAATTTTATAAGAATATGTTTAACATATTTATATGTCTCAGGAGTTTGGGTAAGAAAATTAACGATCAACCTGTAGTTGCTCCTTAGTATTTTTTTTTCCTGAAACCAAAATCGAAGTGTATGACAGAGACAACACAATAAATATTCCCAAGGTTTCAAGCCATTAGTGTATACTTTCAGGCAATTTTCACTGAAGGCAGGATTGTAGGCATCTCACTGGGGGAGAGAACACTGTGTCCAAGAAAGGAGGATGAAAAGCCATACTAGTTGTCTTAGTTACTTTTCACTGATTGGTGAGACAAAATACCTGATGCCCAAAATTAGGGAAGGAAAGGTTTATTTATTACAGTTTTCGGGGGTTTCAGTCCATACTTAGTTGGCTCCAAGGCAGCGTGGCATGGTGAGGCAGCCATTTATGGCATCCATCAAACAGCGAGGTGAACTGGCAAGAGAGGGAAGATGTGCCTTCCTCTCGCCCTTACACTGTATGTCAGCTCCACCCCTGTGTGGGTGCAGCACTGACATTGCCAATCTCAGTGCTAGACAACAAACCAATCACGAATGCCAGACTCAGCCACGCTCATGCCATGATTACATGAGACTTGTGGGGGGCAGGGGGGGCACAGGACAATACCCATAGCACTAGTCATATTTTAAAAAGCTGGAAGCAATGAAGATTTGATTTCCATGTAGATTTTAAACCACCCTGGGCAGTTTCTGTCTCCTGCTGTTTCCACTTGGTGAGCAAGCCTTTGAATGGTGATCCTGTGGATTGGAACAGGTTGTCCTCTTGCTGGTGGGAAGCTCTTATTTCTTACCTTGTGTTGTGGCCTCTTGACTGACTCTAAGGTTCTGCCAAAGATCCTCTTTCTTATTACAGGATATTTTAGACTCTATGGGTAATTTTCTTTAGAGCATAATTTAGCAGTTGTTAGTCTGAGCCCATTTGTGTAGCAAAAAATGTGATCCAGGGCAGAACAGTAGGGCTGGATTCCTGTGAATTCTTGACTTTAGAATGCACTCTTTGGTGACATGGTCTCTGTTATAGTGCTTTTACTCAGAGCGGCTTAGTAGCTATTTTGCAAACACCTGTTCAATTTTAACTTACGATAAACCCTGAAACTTGTCCCCAAAGTCTTGCAAATGTTAAAAAAGAACAAAAAGCTGTCAGTTGTTTTGATACTGATTGAAAGAAGACAAACTCTTTTGTAAGCATTCAGCTGAGAGAGAGAGTTGGTTCCCCAGTTCTGCACACCATGAATTTAATCAGCTCAGCTTAGAGATTTAATTTCCTCCTTTCTTTGGAACAGTTATTCTCAAGAAATAAATAACTTTTAACACTTAGTAAGTAATTTTTAACAATGTGGGGCCCTGTGTGATGGCACAAGTTCCACACTCACAAAGCTGGCACTGTTCCGGGGGATGACCAGGCATTGAAAATATTCAAAGTTCTCCAGGTGAATTTAGAGTACAGCCAGGCAGACACCACAGATTTCCAGCACGTGTCACCTGAATCTATGGCAATCAGTGTATGTTCATGGCTGGCCAAGGTATGGCTCCTCTTTGTATTTGGATACAAGACTCCCAATTAGTAGGTGCTGGGTGAATGTAGCTAAACAATGCACTGTAATATTATTCCTTGTTATTGTCTATCACAAAGTCTTTTATGTGCATAGAATATTTTGGCTGTCTAAAGGGTTCTAGCATTTATAATTTTGTTTGCTCTTCACATCAGTCCCATAGTTGCAGGGCAGGTGCCCACAGATGAGGATGCAGGCTCAGAGAGGGAAGTTTATCTACTCCTGGGGTGGCAAGACAAGGCCTCCAGTCAAATCTGCTGATTTCCAAGCTAGGGTTATTTCCCACATGCTGAACGAACCTCCTTCTCTGCACACCAGATTTCTGAATGTGGGATGTGTGCCCACTGGTGGCACAGGGAATAAATTTTAAAAAGCAATATTTATTCACTTACTGTGCATTATGAAAAAAGTAGTTAGCACAGCAAGCACATGGCTTATATTACTGCTGTAGAAAAAGTTAGGCCCAAATTTTAAACATGAACTGGTTTTCTAAAAATAGCAAGCAAAAAAAAAAAAAGTAGCAAGCAAATAATAGCGGAGGTGGTACAAAGACATGACAAAGTTTGTGTAGTATTTAATAATGTTATGAAAGAGCTTCGAAGTAATAGACAAAGCACTAAAATTATTGTTGTCATTTTGTGCCTCCATGCCTTGAAACTTGGCTCAGGGTGTCCCTCCATGCATCTCCAAAGTGAATGTTGCCATAGTACTGGGTTCTGATAAATACAGAACGCTAGACCAAGTATGGTTGAAAGAAAAAATATGTAAAATGAAATATATAAATCTCCTATGTTGGGCATCATTTTCTTCTTTATTATATTTATGGAATGCTAAGATGATTTCCAAAATTTTCTTCAAAAAGGTGATTAGGGAGTTTTTAACAATAACCAATCCATTTTCTCTCCAGGATGCATTCAGAGCACCGTCATTCACATTCATAGGATAGAACTCTTTGCATCCATTAGATGCTGCAGAGGTCAGGTACTCATTGACATATAAAGATGTTTGTGTTAAATGTGAAAAGCAAGCTTCGATAGAGTAGAATAGGGAATTTATATGAAGAAGAAAAGAAGGGATTTCTGAAAAGATTGACTGCTGGGTGATGTGATTGGATTAATTTCTTTCAGTTTATCTGTCACTTGTTTTTTTGTATGATGAACATAGATTATAAACTCAAGAAACAATAATGAAACATTTATGTGTTTTTTGCAGTAATAGGGATTAAACCCAGGACCGCCAATATGCTAGGCAAGCTCTCTATCACTGAGCTATATCCCCATTCCTTTTTAGTTTTTTTCATTTTCAAGGCAGGATGTTTTTGCAAATGAGAAGGATCCTAAGAGATGGAAAGGACAGAGTGGAGGAGATTGGGAACTAAAAAATATTAAGATGTGTTATGTACATGCACAACTCCCTATGATGAATGTAGTAACTGTGTACTGCAAATGCATACTAATAAAAATAAAAAAATATTAAAAGAAAACACAGGCTCTTACTAAGTTGCTCAGGTTGCGACTGAACTTGTGATCCTGCCTCAGCCTCCCTAGTATCTGGACTTTCAGGCATGTGCTATTACATCCAGCTAATAAGAACACTGTGCCCAAAATACAACATTTCTACTGGAGTGGGGCACAATTATCTCAACACCATTAGACACATCTCTATGAGATGCCAATTTTATGTATAACACAATTACTGGACATTATAGTAGAAGAAAAGACAGATGCAGCAGTGGATATGAGGATACCGTGTGAACTGTGAAGCCTTATATACACACACAGGGTATCTGGAGGTGGAACCAGGAGAGCTAAAGGATCGGACAGGTGCTGAGCAGTGACATTTTTTGCCGGGTGTGGTTGGAGGTTGGGCATAGGAGGCACCATCTAGTGAATTCTGTGCACGCTGGTTTCAAAGCCACTCTAGAGAAGTGTGGCTTTCCACAGAATGGGCCTTGCTGCCCATGGACTTGGGATGAAAAGTTTTGTGAAAGTATCACAGAAGCAGATTTGCTTTGTGGTTTGGGGTGGATATATTTGCTGGCTTGCTCACCCTCCTGTTTTTGCGGGATTACATCTTAGTTCTCTGGTTGTGCTTTTCAACAGCACATTCTACTTTCTGGTTGTCAGAAGTTGTAAATCTTCAGAGCTGAAAATATGTTTGACAGAAGTTTTCTAAGTGGGGCCTTCTTTTTTCAGTATTCTTTTAAAAAGCTTTCAGTGCTATGTAGAATATATGCATTAATTTGCATAAATAAAGGATTGGGAGGGCACCCATCAGCTGACAGTATTTATTTCTGAGACAGGAATCTGAAGTTGCCTGGGGATGAAAGGGGACTTTCCTTTTATCTATTTCAAATACTATTTTAAAAAATGTTTTTACATACAATTTGTATCACCTAAACTCTACATACATTAGTAATATGTAAACTTAAATACGAAGCAGGTAGACTTGGATATTTTAATTTAGCCCTTTAATGTGGATGTGGTGTGTGTGTGTGTGTGTGTGTGCAGTGGATTAGAGGTACTTAGGAAGAGAGTAAATAAAGTAGGAGAGTCAGATTTGGATTGCCTTAGTATAGACTTTAAAAATGTCAAAAATATTGACATTCTGGTTGTGTAGTTGAGAGCCAGAGAACACTCACCTGTGAGAGTCTGTTGTCCTCAGAGTTGTCCTGACCCCACTGCAAATAGCCAACATCACTGCGGGTCACGACTCCATGTAATCTCTCCTGAGACTTTCCCTTCTCACAGCCATTGAACACATTTGGACTTGCTTGCCCAGTTAAAATCATGTTCAGAACTGCCTAGATGGCATATTTTAAAAATATTTACCTTTGAAGTAGCAATGAATAAGGACTTGTTTTCTTTTTAAAATCATTAGAAGGATTTTTTTTTCCTGAAAAGAATGAAACCACACAAGACAGAATTCCAGAAAAACATGTATCTTAAACACTAGGTAGAGTTACAATAATAGTTTAATGACTTTTTTTAAAACTTACTCTTTGATCTTGTTGCCCTTCCTTCCTTGACATTTCTTTTAAACATGGTTTCCATGTCATTTAAGCAGAGAGCTAACATACTTCTGTAGTGCTTCTCTCTCAGATATCAGGGATTCCTGGTGAATTATATCAGAATATTTTCTAATGTTTTTAGAATATCAAGAATGTTGGCCTCTCAGAAGTACATTAGAGAGGACCATAATAAAAATTGGGAGGTAGATTCTGATAACTCAAAGTATCATCTTCTTAATCTTTCATAGATAACTTGACACTCTTTGTGGAAGGAGTGAATGTATTTACTTAGTAGCCAATCCTAATTCAGATTCTACAATAGAAAGGCAAAGTCTTCTCACTCACCTGTCTGCAGAGGAAGCCTCCTGCATGTGGTTGTAACAGATGGGTGGTGGTGACATCCAGGTCTTTCTGAAGCCTGCAGAATGGGAGAAGCCATCAGCATCCATTCAGAGAAACAGGAAAGGGGGCTCATGTAGTCACTGTTTCTCACACATGCCTTGTATGTTTCTACAAGGACTCAGGCTGCAGAGGTGATGGGGAAGCTATGGATGCCTGTGGGGGACACATGTGACAAAAGGTAAGGGAAAAAATGCAGATGTCTCACACGCTAGAAGCCCTGGGTGTGGGCTCAGGGGAGATGGTAGGCTTCCTAAGGAAGTTGACAGCTCTGTGTGGCAGGGACCTTGGGCTCAGGGTGGTAACATACGACTCCATAGAGAGTGCTAGCCCAAGGCAGAGCTGAACAGACTATTCACATGGAAAACACCAGAGTGGCTGTTGAGCCCATTTCTCGGCTGCAGCAGGGTAGGGACCAGGAGCTGGAGTCTTAACCTTGAATATACAAGATCCAGGTGGAATGTGGCTCTTGCTGCACTCAGAAGGAGGTGCCAAGTACTAATATGGGAGCTGTATATATTCTTTTTATCAGTATCTGTTTGTAATCCATAATAATTACATTCATCTTGGAGAATTGGCATATATACATAACACACCTTCATCATGTTTATTTCTCCTTCCCCTTCCTACCCTCCCGTCCCTTCCTATCCCTGGGTCCCCTTTCTACTCCTGTATATGTTCTTGACTGAATCTATTCATAGGACTGGAGGTCAAGTTGTTCTGTGAATAACACCTAAGAATTTGGATCAAGATTGGTACATGCCTTGCTGCTATAACTCAGGGCTGTGTTCCCCAAAATATGGCATGATTTTAGATGGTATAGATACAATCATTTACAAATTTTAAGAGTGATATTTTTATTTTAAATGCATTTGATCTTTTATTTATTAATGTTTAGGAAGATGTTAATGTACAGAATATTAATGTTCAGGAACAGGTTGATATTTAAATGTGCATTGATTTAAAGATCGTTGTTGAGCAAATAATGACATAGACCATAAAAATGTGATAGTGATATATAAAAGACCAGGATCAAGAATACTGCTTTAGGGCTTGTAATTCTTCTTCCTGGCCACCTTCTGTCTCTTCTCTGACTCTCAAGGTTTGTCTTTCTTTCAGGGCCTAGAAGAAAGTCCACTTCATTCAGGATGACTTCCCTGAATACCCTGTCTGCTAAGAACCATTTGCCCTCTGGAATTCATTAAGACTCATGTCTTTCCACCTCATTTGGCAGGTTAGGTACCACCTGGGACTTGTTCAGCCTCTCTAAATGTATATTTTGTCTTTCCCAAACTGGAAAGTTTGAGGGGGGTGGTGAGAGCCATAGCTTCTCTTATTTGTACTTCCTAGAGTGCCAAGAAAAGGGCTTTCCACATAGTCAAAACAAAATAAATGTTTGAGGATATATTTTATTGTGGTTCTAAATAACAAAATTTGTTTATTGGACTACTGATATCTGCTTGCCCATCCATATGGCTAAATCATCTACAGAACCAAAAATGTCAACAGAAGAGCATCTGCAAAACAAACAAACTACCTGGGAGATAATATTTTTCAACCCAAGAGTACATTGTTTGTGTGATCTCAGTTCTGTAGGAAATACCTGCACAAACATTTGTAGATTTTACCTCTCAAATGTTCTGGAGAAGATCAGGCTGTAAAGAAATAGGATGACACCGTGGCTTCCTTCTCCTTTAAACTGTTTAGGAAACAAAAGAAAAGTACTTTTGTTTAAGAGCAGTGCATGTGTGGCTATTGTTGGGTATGAATTCCAAGGTTCACAGCCTGGGAGAAGACCTTATCCTACCCAGATGCTGAGGTCAGGTCTCTCTCAGCCTCCCTAGATCATCTTTTTCACTCTCCAGTGCACGCTTCCTTGCTTCATGCTTTCCAATCATTCTCTTAGTCTTCAACTTCAACCCTAAGGGCGAGTAGCCTGAACAGAATATAAGGGACAGAAAGAGGGCTGCTATTGTCATTGTTTGCTGCTTCATTGCTGATTTGCTGGCTTTTTGCTTTCTGCCCTCCATAAACTATTTCTCCTCTGTGATGCCCCTTTGCTATGCTAACCTGCCTCGGAGCCAGACGATTATGGGCTGAAATCTCTACAAACTGTGAGCCAAAATAGACCTTTCCTCCCCTAAATTTGAGGTTGTATATTTCATCTTGGCAACAAGGAAAAGTAATGACAAGGAGGCTCTAGGATATATTAGTTTCTGGGCCTTTTCCAGCTGCTAGACCCATCCTTATTCCTTACCTCATAGCTCCCCATAATCTAATCTTTTCTCCCTCTGCCTTTCTTATCACATCTCTTTCTGTAGTTTTCTTGTTGTCTTATAAGTTTCCTTATAAGGATCCCTATAATTAATTAGGTCCATATTTATAATTCAGAGTAATTTCTCCATTTCAATATCCCACCTACAAAATCCTTCTTCCCAGGTAGGAATCATACCCACATGCTTCTGGGTATGATTAGGATGTGAATCTCTTAGGCTACACAATTTATCTAATGGGTGTAGCTGCCTTCTACCTGTCAGCTAATTGAGGACATGTAAAAATATAGGCCCAAGGCAAACTTATGGAAAAAGCCCAAAATCCAGTATTTTATATGGAATTTTCCTATTGTTTTTGACATCCACTGATTCAGATATTAATAAATACAACCCTGTACAAACTAATACTGTAAGTCATATATAGTTCTATAGGTGAATTAGTGTCTTAGGGCTCTGATAGCAATTACCAGAAATCTGAATGATTTTAAACAACTGGAATTTATTCTCTTAAATAGTGGAGGCTAGAAGTCTGGAATTGAGGCTTCAGAGTGGGGCTGTGCTATCTCTGCAGACGCTAAGGAAGACCCTTCCTGCATCTTCCCAGCTTCTTCTGGTTGCAGGCAATCCTTGGCATTCCTTGGTTTGTAGATGCATTGCTTCAATGTCTGCCTTGGTTTTCCTGTGGTATTCTTGTCTGTCTTGATCCAAGTTTTTACTCTTATAAAGATACAAATTGTTGAATTATAGCCCACTGTAATTCAGACTTCATCTTAACTTAATTATATCTGTAAAGGCCCTGTTTTCAAATAAGCTTACACTCTCAGGTATTGGAGATTAGGACTTCAACATACATTTATTTTCGAAGGGACACAATTCAACTGGTAATGTTAGATCTCCTGCTTACGTGTAGCCCTCAGCCCTCTGGCTTAAGATCTCTGCCTAAGTAGGATGGGGAAACAAGACAGATGCATTTTGATAGTGAATGGGGTTTGATCAAGAGGTGCTGGTCACAACATGCAGCCCCAGCTAGGGATGATGCTCTTGAGACAAGTATATATGCTGCCAAGTTACCCCTTACTCATCAAATGGAGCTAAAGTTTCCTTGGCAAGGCTAAAATCTTGGGTAGCTTGGGTTGGCTGACCCAGGTGGTTTTTAGGCCAGCCTACCTGCAAGGTAGGGAGCACTTCTGTGTGGGAACTTCATTATTTATTCCAGCTCTACTCAATCTTTGGATAAGCCTGTGTAGCTCCAGGTCTGATCCTCTCGTCTCAACTATGGCTACTCTAAAGAATTCCTTGCAGGTGTCAGCACCCTTCCTGTTGAGTCAGACTCTCCCAGGTTTCAGTGGAGGAGAGGGAAGGCAGGGAGAGGTTGATATTTTTTAGCTGAAAGGGCCATTTCCTAAATGGATCCTTTATATATGCATAATTCCATTAAACGTCTTATACCCACAACAAAGAATCCTTAAGCAGGTTTCTGTCTTAACATTTCATGTCAAGCATTTAAAACCCTTCATACTGGTTTCATTAGTTTCATATTGTTGCTAAAACAAATTACTACAAATCTAATTGCTTAAATTGGGGCCGGAGGTGTAGCTCAGTAATAGATCAAAAGATCACATACAGTATTTAGTATGCATGAGACATGAGGCTCTGGGTTCAATTTCTAGCCCAAAAAGAAAACCCAGGAAAAAGACACTTTAAAAAGTTTAAATAATACACATAGTACTGTCTTATAGTTCTAGAAGTTAAAAGCCCAAAACAGGTCATATTGAGTTAAATCAAGATGCCATATAGCATTCTTCCTAGAGAGTATAGCAAAGAATGTGTTTCCTTATTCTTTCCACACAAGAAAGAAAGGCCCTCCCCACATTCCCTGGTTTATGCCCCTCTCTTGCATCTTCAAAGCCAGCAATAGCAGATGACACTCTCCTCACAGCCTATCCCTGTGACTTTCTCTCCTGCCTTTCCCTTCCACAATTTAGGACCTTTCCTATTATATTGGGCCCATCTGGATAATTCAGGCTAATCTTCCTATTTTAAAGTCATCTGATTAGCAATCCAATTCTTCTTTGCCACGTAATGTAACATGTTCACAGTTCTTGGGGAGCATGTGGACATCTTTGGGGGTACCATTTTTCTGCCTGTCACACAAACTAACAGACCAAGGAGAAGGTAGGGGAGGTCGGCCTTGGAAAAAGGTATTTAACCAAGAATATATAGCTAGTATGTGGCAGAGACCTCATGCCCAAGTTTTCTGCCTCTATAGCTTTTAAAAGCAATGAAGAAGTGAGTTTCATTGATCACACTTCCCATTTCCATATATTCTAAAGTTATATGGCTTCATGATTACCCTGCTAATTGTCTTTTACTTTCACAGGTAGGTTTCTGATTCTTCAAAAAATCAGTTTTCTTTCTCTGCAGATGAGTCTTTTAAAAGCACCTTCCATTTACCACCATTACTGCCTGCTACTTTGTCCCCTCCCTGCTCTGGAGTGGGAAAGAATCAGTGCTGTGTAGACGTCGTATGGAAAGTGCTGCTAGAAAAGGTGCAACGAGACCAATCTTTTCAGGTCAGAATTCATTCACTTGAAGTCAATGTGAATGGTCTTTCTGGCAGCTTAGACAAGGGCTTCGGTTTTCTACCATTTTTGTTTTTTATCCATTAGATGAGGCAAGACTGATTTAAGATTTTCAATTCCCACAAAAGAAATCCTGCTACGTGCCCTCTAAAGTATTATTCTCTGGGGTTGATTAGCCAACGAAAAAGAGGCATTTGTAACTGGGTCTCTGTGTGATCTGGCCTCTTTCTAGGTTGTAGGGAGGGAGAGGCAGGCTTCTCTTTTTCTCGTTCCGCCCTTTCTTAGCCCTCAAAATGACCTGGTTTTCTTAACAAGCATCATTAGAAATCTACTTTATAAAAGCGAGAATGTTCCTGTAGGAGCAGTTCAACATAAAGGAATTATCTCAACATTTAAACACTTACACATTGTAAATGATCATAGATGAATTTCTCTGTGGCTTCTCTCTCTGAAAATTCAAACAGCTGGAGCTATAAATCAAGAATAGAGATAAAAATGAAAAGGAAGATGAAAGGTACTTCTAAGAGATGTCAACTCACTGTTATTACCTCAAGGGAGTTTTTTTTGCTTCATTACAAAATCACATTGATAAAAACTGACATATTATCTTATACAAGGCCATGTAAAACATACATGGTAAAATCAGGTGGCTATTGGCATCACTTTTATATTCTTCAGTTTTAAGTCACTGTGATGTCTTAAACCATGAAACCATAAACAGATTTTTTTCCCCTGTTAGGTAGAGTTTAGCTGTCTTTAAGGTAGTTGATATGGAAATGCAGGGTGTGTTGATTTCAGATGTGGGATATTCTTGATCATGGTGGTTTCTGGGAGGAGAAATTCACATGGGGACTCTCCGTTTTGGCTGTGTGCGTCACTGACAGCCCTTGGTACTTGCCTGTTTGGAAGCGGTCTCTGGTGACAGCAGGTACTTCCAGGAGCATCAGAGGGGCTCTCTACCTCCATTTCCACCTGTACAATCAGGCTTCATTTGCTCTTCATTTGCAGGTGGGTAGGTGTCCACTTACCTGTTCAGTGAAATCATCCCTGGAGTAATCAGGAACTGAGGCAATGTAAGTGTCCTCAGTGACAAGACAGATGGTGGCTTTCTGGGTTGCTCCGGCATTCCACAGGATGCCAGCCAGTGCCAAAGCCAGGGCTCGCTCCTGCTCAGTCTTGCTCAGCTCACATAAACTGCAATGTAGGAAGTGGGGAGGGGGGCGGACAGTGAAATGAACAGCTAGAAGTTGGGGCCTCCAATTTTATGTTTGCTTCTGAACACGGTTGGTGTCTATTTGGTTCCTTCATCAACCTGTAACATGAAAGTGTCACTGGAGGACCTGATCCCCTTTGCTGTAACTGCAGCCGAAGTCCTCATGGCAGGGAATAATTGGTCTTAGCCATCTTGGCCAGTCCCATCCTGTGCCATCTCAGCTAGTGCTGACACTGTCCTCTGAAATGCACTCCAGGAGGGATCAGCTTGAGCTCTGTTGCCCATTAATATGCCCTTTTCAAGCTCAACCCCAAATTACCCTGCAGTTTTACCTCTCAGATATCCATCTTTCAAACCCACTTCCTGGAAGGATCCCAGAACATTGTCTCTGTATTCTACCTCCAGGCGTTTCCTCACGGACTCACGCCCTTAGCACTCACATCTCTCCTTTTCACCTAACCACAGCCTATGCGTTACACTAGGTCTACACATTACACCCACACTCACCCAGCACTCATGGTACCACGGTTAAGTATTTACATATATCACCTCACTTAATTGCCACAATAATCCCGAGGTAATACTATTATTACTTCTATTTTAAAGGCAAGGAGAGTAAGACACAGAGAGGTGAAGTAGTTGTCCTTGGTCATTCATCTTTAAAGTGAGAGCAGGGACTTGAGCTCAGGCCTTCTGGGTCCTGATTCTGAACTATTACTCTGTGCTCAGTGCGCTGCGTCTCTCCAAACTCCCTGGGAAACACCAGCCAGCCTTTCCATGATAGAACCTCACTCTGATTTGTTTCTAAATGTTTAACATTGACAGCTATGGTCTTTATAAAGAAATATATGATAGAGGTTATGAATGAACTCAGCACTGAGCTTAATCATTCCTGCTCTGTGGTGCGGGTAGAATGAGATTGAGATAGAGGGCTCTGAGAGTGACTGCAGAGGGAGGAAAGGGGGTTCGTGGTGGGAGGGCTCAGTGAGGCTGCATGGAGCACTGCTTGCTTGGAGAACAGTGCCATTACATTTACTCAATACCTGCCACAGGCCAGATGCTTGCTAAGTGCTAAACACTGATGTAGCAAATGTGTGTGCCTCTGTGTTCCTTTTGAATTTCTCAGGATTCCTTTTACTCAGTTGGTGAGCGTGTCCCCTGCCTGCCTTCAGTCCTATTGCCAGTCACTTTGAGCACTCTCCAGAGGACTGGAGCCACTTTCAATGACCAGAAGTGACTAAGAGTGATGCTCCCTTCCCTATTGGACGGCCCACTGCCAACAACTGGCTGGGCAGGGAGGTAACGAAGTCCTGCTGCCTTCTCTGGGACAGGCAGGTGATGCACTGCAGTCTCTTTCTCCAGCTCCTCCTGGGATCAGGCTGACATCACTGGGAACCGTTTCCTTTCTTAGCCACTTCTCCTTCCCTGTAGTGCTTCCCTCACTGGTATGATTTGGATCTAAATGTCCCCCAAAGGTCTCAAGTGTTTGTAAGGTGATTGGATCATGGGAACACCATGCTCATTAGTGGATTCATTCATTGATGAGTTCAATAAATAATGTACTCTGAGGAGGTTGAGCCTGCTTGGAAGTGAGTCACTGGGCGTGTGATCCAGAGGGTACATTTTTGTCCCAGGCCCCTCCCTTCTCTCTCTACTTCTTAGCTGCCTTGGGAAGAGCCGTTGTGCTCTCTCAGGTCCTTTCACCGTGCTGTTTCTGCCTTGGAGCCAGTCAACATTGGACTGAACCCACCAGAACCTGTAAACCAAATAAACCTTTTCCTCTTTTAAGTTGTGGGTGTTGGGTATTTTGTCCCAGGGATGGAAAAGTGTCTAAAACATTCACTGTATCACAGGTTTCTCCTGAGGGCACTTCCTTAGTAAATCACTGGCATAAAGAATTCCTACTGCTTCTACCAAACCTGGCAATTCATGATCTTAGAATATATTATGCATTTAGTTCTTGTTTTGGATGATAACTTATCTTGATTGAGGGCAGATACATA
>RJWM01018373.1:0-41551 GCA_004363535.1 Dasyprocta punctata | reverse complement strand
CTCTGGTTTTGGAATCAGAGTAATGCTTGCTTCCAAAAATGAATTTGGGAGTATTGCTTCCCTTTCAATTTCATTAAAGAGTTTGAGAAGTAGTGGTGTTAGGTCTTCACTAAATTTCTTGTAGAATTCAGCAGTGAATCCATTGGGGCCTGGGCTTTTCTTTGTTGATAGGTTTTTAATTACATCTTTAATTTCATTTATTGATATTAGGTTGTTTAGGATTTTTATATCATCTTGATTGAACTTTGGTAATTCATATGTATCTAGGAATCTGTCTATTTCTTCTATATTTTCCATCTTATTGGAATACAAGTTTTCAAAGTAGGTATAGGTAATTTTCTGGATTTTGACAGGGTCTGTTGTGATTTCACCCTTTTCATTCCTAATTGTGTGGATTTGAGTCCTTTCTTTCCTTTTTTTGATAAGATTGGCCAAGGGTTTATCAATTTTGTTTAATCTTTCAAAGAACCAACTCTTCGATTCATTGATTCTTTGTATTATTTTTTTAGTCTCCAGTGTGTTAATTTCTGCTCTGATCCTTATAATTTTCTCCCTTGTACAAGCTTTTGGTTTAGTCTGCTCTTCTTTTTTTTAGAAGTTTGAGGTTCAACATTAATTTGTTTATATGAGCTTGCTCTGTTTTCCTGATATGGGTATTTACTGCTATAAATTTCCCTCTTAAGACTGCTTTTATTGTGTCCCACAAGTTCTGGTACGTTGTATTGTCATTGTTGTTGAACTGTAAAAACTGTCTAATTTCTTCTTTAATTTCATCTGTGACCCATTGATTATTCAGTAGTGTGCTATTTAATTTCCATGTATTGATGAAGTTCCTTGAGAAGGGTCTCAAAGCGATGGTTCCTGAGACCGAAGAGGGTAGTTGAAGCATCTGAGGACCAGGCATGAAGGAAAGTAGGCATAGGGTAGGGTTGAGAATGTTCCCTTTTGACCTTGCTGGAAGTAACCATTCTGGACGGTAAGCCACCATTTCAGTAAGATGCTTCCAAGAGCTCAGATAAAGTCAAACATTGACTCTTCTTTTTGAGGTTAGCCGGGTGATCTGTCCATGGAGAAGTGTGGGAAGAACCACCTACTGTTAAAATCTAGTGATGACCTCAGTTGACCACAGGGTCCCCATTTAAGAACTTAATGTTGTGTAATGAACTACTGGGTGTGCAAAATCAGCCCGAAAATTTGATTTCAGGTTTTGAGGCCGTTTTGTTAGTAGTCTAGAATTGCAGGAGCCGAGGACTGATGCTTGTCTTTGTTTCCTGAGTCTGAATAAAGTCATCAATGGACAGTCTTCTCCCCTGCGAGGGTTCACTCAGATATCCAGTCTGTGTTTCAGCTGTCTGACTTGGTCCACGGCTTGACCTTGCCGGACATCAGTTTCCTTGTAACACAGTCAATAAAACTCCCAATGTTGTGATGTCATGACGGACTCTTGTGGATATTAGGAGATAGTGCTCACGATGGTTAAGCAAGAAAAAGCCAGATTCCTGCCCTAGCTTTGCTCTTTACGATTTGCTGTTAGACCGCTTTCTTAATTTGTGTGCTTTTCTGTCCTTATTTGTAAAATAGGTGTAATAGTGCCTGTCTTATAGGGTGTACCCATGATGATCAAATGAATAAGGACCCCATAGCACTTCACATACCAACTGGGATGTGTGAATGCTCATACACAGTCACTTTGTTGCCACGGCAAGTACCTGAGTTGACTGTCTAATTTAAAGACTCAAGTGTGGACAGAATGAGCCTGTGCCAGTGGTTGGGTGCTTCATTGTAGCTGTACTCTGCTGTCCAGCCAGCAGGTGGCGACATTGACCACATCATGGCTCTGCTGGCTTCAATCAATGAGGTCCAGTTCCCTGGTGTGGCAGGACATTTCTGAATCGCAACACTTGTGGCTGTGTGCCTTGCAAGGTGTGGGTTTCCATTAAGGACAGCCAGTCGGATGGCTGAGTAGGCGTGCCTGCAGATGATTCTTAGTACAAAGACTCTATCCTGGACATGCTTTTGGGTCAAGTACCTACCAGGTGTTCATAGCGGAGAGCTAAAACGCCGAGTACCTAACGCAGGACGGTGGTGCAGCCCGGGTGTATGAACTGAAGCTCTGGGCTGCTGTGGTGAGCGCGGGGTGCTGGATTTCAGCGGGATGGTCGTTGCCATTAACAACACCTTGTCTCAAAGCAAAAAATGTAAATGGCTGGGGTTGTAACTCAATGTGAAGGCCATGGGGTCTATCCCCCATGTCACCAAAGGGGAAATAAATAAGCTGTGGTTTCAGTAATGTATCACAAGGTGGCGCCAATGCCAAAACTAGCTTAGCCACGTAAGGAAATGTTATGGTAAATCAGCAGATTCTCCAGTAAAAGCTCAATTCTCCGATTTTCATGCTTTGTTGATTTCTTTCCAGAAGATAAGGACCAGGGAGAGAACCATTTCCTGTATGGTGATATAAGTCAGCTTGTGTAAATTGACCTGAAAATTATTTAATTCAGATGTCAGGTTCTTACGTGGAATTTTTGCTCAAGAAGCTGTTTTGTTTTATGTAGTTGAAATTTTACTCAAGTGACAATAATTTTGAACCTTTTTGTTGAAAAACATGCTTAGGTCACTTTTCATGAGTTTTCTAGTAAAGTGTCTTTAGCCTGTCTGTCATTTAAATATTTTATCCTTTAGGAAATCAGTCTAGGGAAACTCCTAAAGACATTAGATACTTAAATATTAGTTTTAACAGTTTAGCTCATATTTATCTTTGTAATTGTTCTTAATTGTGCTTCTCAGTCATCAGCTCAGATTAACTCTTAGAGTGGAATGAGATTTCTTTACCTCGTCTATGTGTTTACCATATATAAATATGAATTATAGACATATGAATGATAGCTTGATTTTATATCTGATACTAACTTTCATGCCATTTCAGTCTCTTCTGTCTGCATTCTCTTGCAACTCTTGTGAGTCTAGTGGCATAGCAGAGAAAAATTTCATTTTTTTAATAAAATGGTAATGGGGAGATAGCATTATCAAATGACAGACTTGAAATTTTATATACTAGCATTTTTTGAAACATTCTTTTCTCCATATTCCAGTTAGCATGGAAACTAAAATTGGTCAGAAAGAACTTTCACTGACCACATTTGCCTACTTTTAGGTTTGATTTTCTAACCTAAAGGTATCATTTTGTGTTTATTTGCAATTCAGTGAGAAATAAATGTCTACAAAGTGATTACATTTTGGTTATTTCAAATTTTTGTTACTTTTTTTTAATAGAAAGCCTTCAAGTGTACACCTGTAATCCCAGCACTCAGAAGGCTGAGGCAGGAGGATGGTTGCAAGTTCAAGGCCAGGCTGGGCTACAAAGTGAGCGTGAAGCCAACTGGAGCTGCATAGTGAGACCCTGTCTCCAAAAAGACCAAAAAAAAGAAAAAAGAAAGAAAGACAGAAAATTGTCAGATATTTGCCTTTTTTTTAAGTGATTTTCAGATTTTTTTTTAATTTAGGGTTTAGTAAGAATTGAGGAGAGTGTGTAAACATTAGTGAATTTGGTTGAAATAATTATAATATTTTGTTTCTAATGAAAAATGACCCAATGTGATGATCTTTTTTTCTCCCTTAGATTGGAATAATTGGTGGAACAGGCCTGGATGATCCAGAGATTTTAGAAGGAAGAACTGAAAAATATGTGGATACTCCATTTGGCAAGGTTAATATCCAGTTAGTGGAGACCTATTAGCTAGTCCATCTTTTTTGCTGGCTTGATTTTCAGGTTAAAAGGAGAAACTGCTTTAGTCTTGGAGGCCCTGGGCTGTTTTTCTGCAGGCCAGGGGGACCGGGGCTGCCGTTGGGCCCCTCAGCTGGGGGGTACCCATGGGGGTCCCCTTGGACCTCGCTGTTTTTACAGCATGGCTTTTGAATGTGTCCAAGTAACTTCTCAATTTATGTTGCTAGAAACCAGACACTCATTTCAAACCTAGCAACTGTACTTTTCAAATTTGCATTCAAATCAGCTTCTACTTTAGGGCCATGGGTCACACTGCTGTGACTGAGTGGGCAGACTGATGACTAAAAGGATGAAATATTACAAAGTGACATCTTCTGCATGCACCTGGCCCAAAGGAGACTTGCCCTGAGGATCCAGAACACAGTTGACATACAGAACTGGAAGTAACACCCGCCTCATCCAGAACAGGCACCTACCCTCCGAGCCAAGGCCAGCCCCACACTGCTACTTCCAAAATTGTCTTTTGTCTGACTTGCCTAGAAAGGTCTCCATGTCCAACCATCCTACCAAACCCTCCTTTCCAGCTCAGTTCCTAGATTAACTTCCTGTCTTCCCAGTCTAGCTTGGCCCACTTCTTAGCCTCAGGTTCTCAGGGCCTTTCCCTGCATTACCTCAAATTGTCCCTTGGCCATCTTAGGTCTGGTTAAGCAAGCAGAGCGCTCCATTGCGGAGTCCTTTGTGCCGTGATGGTGTTCTCCTAAGCTTTTTGCCTTTCACTCTCTCACCTGTTCTTGAACCTGCCAAATACCCCTGCTATTTACAAAAGTGATTAGTGGCCCTCAGAGTCCCCTGGGGTACTTGGTACAGAGACCTCATGAGATGGTGTCTACACAGCCCCTGCCCCCGCATCTGGCACACCTCAGAGTTGGTAAGTATGGGCCAGCAGAGAGTTCAGTGAATATTTATTGATGGTTGTACTGATTGATCAAATGTAGAGTCTTTTCTAAGGGTATCTTCAGATTCCAAGTTTCCATGAGTCTATTGTGGTGCAGTAGTTCAGGTGGCAGCATTTTAATTGTTCATGTACATGTTTTAAAATCACTGAGTGGTAACCAGTTTTCATTGCCTGCAGCCCTCTGATGCCTTAATTTTGGGGAAGATAAAAAATGTTGACTGCGTCCTCCTTGCAAGGTAAGGTATTTTAAACATTTTGAAGATGACTGCTAAAGAAGAATTTAAATTCAACTTAAATTCTAGAAAGAGAAATGATGCAGGTGTAAGTCTTTATGCGTGTGGACTCAGAACATCTTAGCGGCGTCTACTTACTATGTGTGACTTTGGGGTAAGGTATACTTAGGAGAGCAGTGATCTCTTGACTTCCCACCACCCTCCTAGAGTGGAAAAGCAGATCAGTTAACTACAGTTGAAGCTCTGAAAGAAGAATGATTTCCTTTGCTCATTTTTTCTTATAAAGAAAAGGTAAACAATATTTCATTCCTAACCCCTTGAGTAGGAATAGTTATATATTTGTGGGGAGCCGGCTCAGGGACCCTGAACTAGGTTACTTAGAGTATTTATGCCCTTGTCTCCTCTATGAGACTAGTGCTGGCTCCTATTGTGGAAGAAGGAACATCACCTTTATTACATAGCTGGAAATTAGTCAGACTACCTGTAGTTGTTTTCTAGTACTTTACTGCATATTACCACAAGTTTAGCTGCTTAAAATAGCAGACATTATCTCCTGGATTAGGAATCTGGTGCAGTTTGCCAAGCCATCCGCCTGGGTCTCATAGGACACACAGGTATATTCAGAACTCTGTTCTCATCTGCAGCTCCAGGTGTTTGTTCAGACTCCTGGAGTTGTTGGCAGAATTCAGACCCTCAGAGTTGTAGGACTGAGGCCTCCAGTCCTTGCGGCCAGGCTGCAGCACCTCATGCCATCGCAGCTGCTCAAAGCCAGGAGTGCCTCTAGCATAGCCATTGAGGTGGTGCCTGATCGCCTGAGCGACTTCTAGCGGCTTTGCTGTCTTCTCATGGGCGAAGAGGAATCCTGAGCCCGCCACACTCTGTACAGTGCATGGAAATGGGGCCACACGAAGGTCTGTCTGACATTTTTGAAATGGAGGTGTGGTTTTTGGAATCCAGCAAAACTAAATTTTACTTTCAGATGATCATGCAGGGTAGATTCCAGGTAACCTTTTCACTGGTCCATGGTCCCTGCTAGAGAACTGCTTAATTTTTCTAAGCTGGAGAAAGAACCATGACGATTCAGTTTGATGTTGAGGGTTTCATATTTCTAAACTGGACTGCGTAGTACTACTGTAACGTGTTTGACCCTCCAGTGCACTCAATTCTGAACTGCTTTTGATTTTTTAAATTTATTTTGAAAAATCCAGTCAGAGTTTTGGAGACTAGCTTCAGAAAAACGTGTATGTACTTTCTGATTATTAATGGTCCCCCAACTTCTGAGAGGTCATCCATGAACTCATAAGAGAAACCCTCACATACTATGTGTATCTACAGTTCCTTTGGTGCTCTGAAGACTCCTATAACTGGGGATTAGAACAGACGACTTAGAAGCAAACTCTGCACCACGAATATGTCATTTTCTGCTTTATAGACTTAAAAAAACTGGACTAAGAGAGCTGGGTGATTTTGGTAGGCGCAGGACTAGTAAATGGCAGAGGTTTGACTCCCAGTTTCTCTCAAAAACTCAGCCTGTCTTATGTTTTTTAATGTTTGGATGTATTTCTAATTTCCTAAAAATGTCTGTGCAAGTAAGACTATGAACCATGTGTATGAATATTCAAATATACATGCATATATAAAATACGTTTTGTGTCCTCACCCAAATAATGTATGTAAGGCAAAACAAAAACATAGCCCAGACTTTTACACATCTTTGAATCTTTTTTTTTTTTTTTTTTTTTTGTGACACCGGGGATTGAACTCACAACCTCACACCTGTCAGACAGGTCTTAAGTCACTGAGCCAAACTCCCGGCCCTTTTTACACATCTTTGAACAAAAAAAGGTTTTGTGTGTTGTTGCTTGCTTAAGAGAATGCTTCTAAATTATCACAGTTAATTGGCTCTAGAGACTACCTTTCTGTGGCAAAATATTACATGTGTTTAGTTTTTAAGCAGCCTAGAATAATTTTAGGCCTCTTTATAAAATACTGCTTATAAGTATATTGTGTAACACCTGTGAGTTTTTAAAAATAATTTTAGAAATTGACTTCTTTTAACTAACTGTTTCCTGGAGCTTCTTTAGTGGTTCTTGTAGAGCGGGCTGTGTGTGTGTGTGTGTGTGTGTGTGTGTGTGTGTGTGTGTTTGCGTATTTCAAGTGCTCCAAGAATTTTAGCCACACACATTTGTTTGTCCAACAAATTGAACTGCTCTCATGGCAGGTGTCCCCTTCTAGGTACCAATGAGGAAAACAGGCAAGGACATTGTCCTGAGAGCTGATTCTGGGTGGAAGGGTGGACGCTAAAAGGAAACACTTAGTGTGAGACTCTGAGAGGTTCTAAAAGGAAGAAATAAGTTCAGGGGATAGTGGTATGATACAGAAGCAGTGGTCATGAGAGGTACCCCTTGGAGAGGAGACCTGAAGATTGGAGGCCTGAGCAGGGGTGAGCAAGGATGAGTAACAGGAAGTTCCTTAGGGCCTGAGTTGAGAAGGGTACAGCTAAGAAGGCTGCCCTGCTGGGCCAAGGCCCACTTGAGGGTGGGTCTCGAGTGAGGTACTTGGTTTTTATTTTAGTGTGGGGAAATCACTGGTGGTTATAGTGGTTGCTGTGTAATAGTATCTCAGACTGACTGGCTTTCAGGACAGAAATTTATTTTCGTACAGTTCTTATGAAGACACTAATTGTATGGAATTAGGGCCCCCACCCTGTTGACCTCATTTAACCTAATTACCTCTATAAAGATCTTCTGTAAATATAGACTCATTTTGAAGTACAGGTGTTGGTTAGGTCTTCACCATAGGAATTTTGGTGGGATACAGTGGAAACCTCAACTGTGGTCATGCATGAAGTGCTCAGTTCATGGACAAAAGCTGTTGATGTCATTCCTAGAGGACCGAGAACTCTCATATTTTGCAAGTTTTTATTAGCTTATTTGAGTAACCAGGCAAAAAGGGATGGCGAGCTTCCGTGGGAGCTCAGGTCTCTATTTCTGTTTTATTTCATGGCATCTCTTGCTCTCTGTGTTGGCACGTGTCACACCAGATATCTCATCAGGGAGCTGTTTATGCCCCACAAGACAGACACCGTACGTCTTCCCAGAGTGTGAATTCAATGTAAGTTACTACACCCTTTATAGGGAGATAAACATATGAAATGTAAAGCCGGCCTACTTTTAAGATTAAGTGGTTTGTGCTCATTGTAGACTGATAATGGCCTGACTTCTTCTCATTCTCCCCAAGCCAGTAGAGGTACCTTAGTGGAAAAAGCCACTGTCAGTTTTCTAGCAGTGTTAAGATGCCCTGATCTTTCATCTATCATTTAATTCTCCTTCCTTTAGACATGGGAGGCAGCACACCATCATGCCTTCAAAGGTCAACTACCAGGCAAACATCTGGGCCCTGAAGGAAGAGGGCTGTACACACATCATAGTGACCACAGCCTGTGGCTCCTTAAGAGAGGAGATTCAGCCCGGCGATATCGTCATTATCGATCAGTTCATTGACAGGTGAGCAGTCATCTAAAATGCTTTGGGCCTTTACAGCTGATGATCTGAGCACAGATGGATGGTGTATGGAAACCGCAGGGGGAAGGGGCAGGAAGGGCACAGACCTGTAAGGTTTTATTTTTTCTCATTTTAGTTAATAATAGTTGTATATGTCAGTAGGGTACAATTTGGTATTATTATATGTATATACTGTACACTGTATATTGTTATATGTATACACTGATCAAAGTGATTAATCAAGTACTTAACATCATCTCACATACTTAACAGTTTTCATGGTAAGAACATTTTTATTTTCTTAGCAATTTTGAAACATGTAATATATTGTTATTAATTATAGTCATTATGCTGTACAATAAGTCTCACAAACTTATTTCTCCTGCTTAACTTGTATTTAGTATCCTTTAACCAGTATCTCCCCAGCTTCTGGTAAACACTCGTATGAGTTTGATTTTTTCAGATTCCAAACATATGTGAGATCTTGCCTATTTGTCTTCCTGTGTCTGGCTTATTTCACTTACCTTAATACTCTCCAGCTTCTTCTGTTTCATCACTGACCACAGTTTTGTGTGTGTGATATGCTCACAGTGGGGCTGCAGTTCCTGTGTCTCACTGCCAGGCAGCTCGAGCCACCAGCGGGGCATGCATGACTGCACCCCTTCCACCACCAGAGGTATAAGCCACCTGCTGGGGCAGCCACACGTGTACCAGTGGTGGTTCAAGCTGGTGGGAATGTGTTAATAGTACTCCTTTGTGTATATGTGCCACATTTTTTTCATCCAGTCATCTGTTGGGGGTTACCTAGATTGGTTGCATATCTTGGCTATTGTGAATAATGCTACTGTGAACATTGGCTTGGTGTTTTTTGAGGAACATCTGTACAGTTTTCCATAATTACTTACTGTACTGGTTTTCATTCCCACCAGCAGTGTGCAGAGGTAACCTTTTCACCATATCCTTACCAACATCTATGTTCTGTCTTTTGATAATTGCCATCCTAAAAGATGTGAGATGATATCTCAATTTTAATTTGCATTTCCCTGATGACTAGTGGTGTTGACCATCTTCTCACATGCCTTTTGACCAGTTCTGTGTCTTCTACTGAGGAATATCTATCTGTTCAGAGCCTTTGCCCATTTTTTAATCAAGTGGTTTTCTTGCTCTTGGGTTGGGTATTATATAGTACCCATATATTTTCGGTACTAGCCCATTATGAGATGTATGACCTACAAATACTTGTCTTTTTACTGTTTGTTTGTTACCTTTTCGTAGTGTGGAATTTTTAAACATATACACAGTTTTTTAACAAGCATAAGTTGATATTTCTTTAGTACTGTATTAGGTGTTTCAACAGTGTTCTCTTTTTCCCTTTGGCCTCACGAAGAAAACGTTTATCTTTCAAGGACACAAAGAAGGTCTGCAAATGCATCTAATAAACTTTGTCGTCTGGTGGTCTCTTGACTTCTTGTTTCCTTTTTGTCCCATAGCATCTTCCCACATTCTGGATTTTACTGATTGCACCATTAAGTGTTATTTAGTGTCTTCCCCTGTTCTTTGTGTTTGCTGTAAACTGGAAGCATTCTTGACTGTTTCCTGATGGAATGAAACCACTAAGTTGAGTTATATGAAAATGCCCATTGTGTCGGTCAGACATGGTTGAATATCGGCAGTTTAACGTGGTTCAACCTAATAAATTAATGGAGGTAGTCTAAAGTCAGTATAAGCTGCTCACCCTGCCTTTTTCCTTTTTCCATTTAATTGTTCCTGACACTGTATGTTTATTATCTTTCCTTCTGGGCTATCTCATGTGAGGGCAAAGACCCTATCTGTTATATTTACAGTTTCTCTTCCCACAAGAATTTTTGGAATGTTTGAAGAGAGGGTATATTGGTTAGAGTTCTCTAGAGGAACAATCAACAAGAAAAAGAAAATATATTTATATTTATGTTTCTGTTTATGAAAAGGGATTACTTGATAGGGTTAGAGGGTCCAATGTGGGAAAGTCCACAATGGCTCCATGCTGGAGAGCCAGAGTATCCACTGGTTACTCAGTTCGACAATCTGAAAGACTCATGAAGCTTGCAGCGTCAGTCTGAGACTGAAGGCTTAGAAGCTCCTGGAGAGTCCATGTTGAAAGATTGAAAGAAACTAGAGGCCAGTGTCCACAGGTTGTAGCAATAGCCAAAGACATATCTGCTCAAGAAAAGTGGAGCTTTTCAAATGCAGGTCAGTCCCCACCCCCTACCCCCCAGTCTTCCCCTTTCATTGTATCCAGGCTGTCGGCCTATTGGATGGTGCCTGTTACAGTCAGCGTGGGTCTTCACCCTTCACTTTGCAGGCCTACGTGCCACTCATTCTGGAAACACCTGCAGACACACCCAGAGGTGTGCCCTACTAATCTGCTAAGTTTCTATCCAGTCAAGTTGACAATCAGAGGTCACAGAGGGCTAAACCAGAATTTGTGTTTAGGCAACATCTTGATCAAAATCTCTAAACCCATCTAAGTGTAGGTGTTTGGAAATAATGACTCAAGAGAAGTTTGTGATATGATTGTTTTGAAAAGCAGAATATAAAACTGCACTCAGAATGTTACAGATATATAGTGTTATAGGTGATACTGAACAGAAAAAGCTGAGTTTGGCCCTGAGCCTGGGATAAATTGTTACTTAGGTAACTGAACACCGTTAGATTTCCTGGATCTTTGTCACATGCAGTAAATGTAGATATTTCAGATAGTGATACTTTTAAGAAAGCTGTTGAGCCAGAAATACAGAAACTAGAAAGAGAACAAGTGTTTCCATAAGATGAGTTTCATTTTACCTTGGCACTTAGTCCTATAACCGTAAGATCTCCTGAGATAATGTGTGTGTGTGTGTGTGTGTGTGTGTGTGTGTGTCTTTGTTGTTGGTCTTTTGGTTTGGAGTTTTTGAGGGGAGGCGGAGGATTTTTTGTTTGTTTTTATATTTGTTTTGAGTTTTCTTTTTGTTGCTGTTGTTGTTTTGAGACAGTGTCTCACCATGTTGCCCAGGCTAGCTTCAAACTCACTATGTAGCTCCAAGTTGGCCTTCAATTTGGAATCCTCCTACCTCACCCTCCCGATTGCTAGAATTACAGACATGTGCTACCACACCGCCTCTGGTATACATTTTAGTTTTATGAGCCTTGTGGATAACCTGCCTTGTTAATGCTTCCTTGGAAGTTCAAAATCTGTAACAAGAGCCTTGGATGGAATCTAGCATGTTAGCTGCTCAGTAACTGGGTGCTGTCGAGAGTGGGCAAGTTGACTGTAGGGGTCCAGTAGTTAATACCAGGGAATGTAATTTACCATGGAATCTCAGATTTTATATTGATTGCATATTACAGTGATTCATTGATTTTAATATCTAGTGTATATTAAAAGTCTGGATACATTAGCTTAGTTAAGACTTTAAAGCTAATTTTACCTGTTTTTCTTTTATTTTTTTAATGTGACCAATGGAAATTCCACAATATTTGGTTCACATCTTACTGCTGTTGGCCATCACCTTCCAAATGATAGTGCCCTAGTGGAATGTGTTTGTGTAGAGTCAGATGCCTGATCCTCATTTTGTGCAGTCACTAAGTGGGAATTATGAGCTGGAGGTTGTGCTGTCTTCAGCCTGAAGTTCCCAGAATCATACCCACAGCCCCAGCGTGTGTGGCGGAACTGCTGTGTTCTGCACAGCCACTCAGCGATTGTAGAGCTGCAGGGTAGGGCACTGGAGCACTCCGTCAGAGGTTTTCATCTTGGCTGTGTTTCCTTTGGGTGGATCATTCACCTACCCAGATATTGGTCCCTCCCTCAAAATGAAGGGTTGGAGTACATCTCTGGATTCCATTCCCTGTGCTCCCCAGGACCCGATCTGGAAACTCACGCCTTGGCTTATTGCTGAAGCTTGCCTGCCACGTAGTCTCAGAAAATCCATTCCATCCTCAAGTGTCTTAAAAGAATGGGACATTGTTTTAATCTAAAAAAAATCACTGTAATCATTCAATTGTAAATTTTTAACAGAAGGAGGAGTTAGAATGAAATAGTAAGACTTGATTTTATAAGTGGTATAACTAAAGCACAGCACTTTCCCTTCTCAGTGCCCGGCACTGGGGGAACCATGCCATTCATACCTTGGAGATCATTAGAATTTAAAAGTGACAGGTGGCTCTGATTTTGAGGGTCTTTTTTTTTTTTAGAAACATTAGATTTGTACTGTAATGATGATCTGTACTCCTAGTCTGACAAGGCTGGAAGTTTTTGTAAGGAAAGTACAGTCATTCTTTTCTGAGAATCTTCTCTCGTGCTGCATTCCAGGCCGTTAGAGTGAGAGGTGTGGGCGTGAGCAAAGGAAGCACAGCAGGCGCAGGGGCAGCGGATCCAGTGAGTCTGGGTGCGCGCAGTCAGTCCTGGGGTCTTTCTCAGGCGTCGTCGAGGAAATGCCTTAGGTGTTTAAAGGGAAAAATCATCATCTTTCATTTGTGGCTAGGACAGCTGTGGAAGGCAGAATATCTTTATCTAAAGCTTAAATACCAAAAAAATGATATTTTTGTTTTCCATTTTTGTTGTGCAGTGACAGATTGCCTGACTTTCTCCTTGTGCTAGGCCCCAGACACCCTGAGACTTTCTTCACAAATAAAAATTAAAAATCCGCTGGATGTTTGTCCGCAGTAGGTTTTGTCAGTGTCTTAGACTTTGGCTTTGGCATCTTGCACCTCCTGCTGTCCTGGGTTTGATGAATCCATTTCTTCTACCTGTAGAAGGTCCGCTTTGTCTGAGCCACAAAGAGAACAGAACATGGACACGATTGGGACTTCTTTTACCTCTTGACGGTCATCAAATGGTACATTTGAGCAGGAAAAAGAATTGAACCTTTTATCTGTCCTAAGAGACTCTCTTCAAACCATTTATATTTGAAAAGAATCTTGGGCCAGGAACTTAGCTCAGTGACACAGCACTCACCTGACAAGTACGAGGTCCTGCATTCAATTCCTGGTACCAAAAAAAAAAAAAATTCTATCTTTCTAGAGATAACTCACGGTTATTCTTTTTTTTTTTTTTGTTTGGTTTTCATATTCTGTGCTTAAAGGTCTAGAAAATAGAGTGATTGAAAAGAATCTCATAGGACATTAGCATCAAGATTTGTAATTTGGTAGCTTCTCTCCTGTGGGGCAAACCCTTGTGCATGCAGGGTCAGCCCGACTCTCACTGTTTCACCTGAGGGGAACAAAGCAGTGTTCTTGAAGGAATCACAGCAGCTCCCCCTCCCCAGCCTCTGGCTGTGCCATGAGAAGAAAGCAGCATTCCGAAAGCTTCACTGCTCTCCACTCTCCCAGTGGGATTCTTAGTTCCTCCCCAGGGTTTTACATGTGCTTTCATTCCAGCATCTTCTCCTCTTTTGCCACTCTCTGTCCAGACTGCCTTGTGAGTTTTTTGCTGATTAATTCCACAGTGACTTCCTCTCCAGGTGTTAACTGTAGCTTCTACAAAGGGCTTTAAAGAGACAGTGTCTCCTTTGACTGCAAAAATTGAAACTTTCTCTTTTCAGCCCAGCAGGATCAATGATGGGCATTTTCTGATACCCAAGGCTTACCTTCCCTGTGGCTTGGCAAGGGCCCTTTGTAAGCCTGATCGATCAAATTCTAAGGTGAGACTTAGAAATTTAGATGTGTGACTGTGCATTTGTGTGGCCTTTGTTTTGTTTCTGCTTATCAGTCGTGGCTTATGAACATCCCACTTTAAGGTTTAGTTTCAGCAGTACGTTATATGTCACATAGGAATGAGTTCTGCTGAGATCTTTGCATTAGAGCAAAGCAAGACTTTCCCTGCTAGATGCCTTCATCGAAGTGTGTGCCATTTTGTCTCTTCCTGTGTTCCTTGTGGCACATGGCCCTCCATTTTCCACCCAGCTATTGGTAGATACTGCTACAGATTTTTTTGTCTGTGTAGACTTGGTGACATGGCCTGTTCTCAACATCGTGCCATCGTTGCCATGAAAGGATATGGTCAAAGACTTCAGGCAGGTTCTACCTGTGACCTTTCTCCTTTGTGCCATCAATCTTCATTATTACAGAAATTCACTTCATTATATGTATTGTGTAAGTCTAAAAACAAACAACTAGTGTCGCGCGCCTGTCCCCGTACTGCAGGAAGACACACAACACAGCGGTTGCGGAAAGCAGGCTTTAATCGTCCCCGGTGAGGTGCGCCCCGAGAAGCCTCCTATGCGTCCGTCCGAGACGGCTCCTTCCGTGCTTCTCCCCGCGCGTAGGGCGGGAACCCAAATAAGTACCGTTACATCCTCCAATCAGATCATCTCGGGGGGTACATTATCATTGGTTGGCGTCATTAGTCACCAGGCAGACATCATCTAATGCGGGGTTGTTAACGACCAGGAGACAGGAAACGAGCGCCAACTTGGCTCACTCGATGGGCGGGGCAATCTAGCTCAGGCCTCAGCTCCTACATGCAGGCCTCACGGCAAAAGTACATCTCTGAGGATGGCTCCCCACAAACTAGATCTGTAGATCGTTTGGAAAGATACTTACATTATATTAAGTGTAAGAAGTTAAAAGAAATATTTAGTAGGGCCTGCCTCTGTCACTTTCTCAAGGGGAGACTCACAAGCATACTAGTAAAGGAAGAAGATGAGATTTCTTACTTTTTAAAAGTTGCCTTTATCAGTAATATTTTATAGGTATTTTTTTGTCTTTACAACGAGAAAAATACAAGCAAAAACTGAAGATGAAAGAAAGCAGTATGCAATTTGCAGTGCCGTGTGTGGTTAACATGCTGACCTATTGTGCCTTCTTAGGTTCTGCTTAAAGAATACACCGGAAGCGTTGCCACTGGGGAAGTGAGGACCTTTGAGTTTTTTCCTGACTCTGCCCCCAAATTCCTTTGTCACTTAGTATCCTCACGTTCTAAATGAGAGTGTTGGATAGACTTCTTAGAATTCTAGAGTTTTCCCTCTGAAGATTATTTTCTGCCTCTTACCCTCTCGCTAGAAGAATTAGAAGAGGCTTGGGTGCACTTCTGTGATGCCTTCTGACTCATCAGGAAAGTCCCAGTGGTAAGCACAGTGCTGAAGGGTCAATTATGTCTGTTTATTTTTCCTCCCCTAGACCCAGCCCTGGCTTGGGTTTCCCCCATGATGTCATCATCTAAAAGAGAGGCCCCAGGTGGGGGAATCTCTGATGTCTCTTTCCTCCCAGACACAGGTCAGTGCTGATATTAGTCTTGGAGGCTTAGGGTAAAGAATTGCAGGAGGAGACTTGCTTTGCTCTGTGTTCCATTTCTTTCACAGGCTACTGTTAACCCTTACTGTTCTCATAGCTTCCTGCTTTGTCTTCCTTACTCTTAGTTAAAAATATCACCATCAACTTCATAGAGAAGATGAGTGCTGCTAGGCATACGCTCATCATTCTTCATACTCTGTTTCTCCAGTTTCTTGCATTCCTGTTCTCATCTTGCTGTAGCTATCTTGAAGTAGGATCAACTGCTTCCCTATATGAGGTCTACCCTTAGTTCTCTGGAACCTAATTCTGTTACTCTTTTCTCACTGTAGTACCATAGGTCCTGTTAAAGCTTTCTGTCCCTACTAGGTGCCACAATCAGTTAATTGCATTATTGCATGCAGTGATTATTTCCCTGCTTTATAGTTGAAGAAACTTAGGTCCAGACATTGCTGGGAAGTGGACCATATGGGATTTGAACTCAGGTTTGTCTTCAAAGCCTGTTCCCTGAGCTGCCCCTCATCTGTGTGCTTTCAGCTGTGCTCTTCCTGTGAGATCCATGCTGGCTTCTCAATTGAGGATGAATTCCTCACCCTTAGATACCCCAGATTTTGTATCTCAGGATTAAGTTATCTCTCAGTGGCCTTCTTAACCCTGTCCTCTCTCCCGAGCACTGCTTCCCTCCGCTTGGGATGTTGACTACTCTAAGGGCGCAGTCCTCTCAGGGGTCTTTATTGGGAACCTCTGTCACTGTCATATCCAGTCAGTTTCCAGATCATGCCATCTGGTTTGCTGTGAGTTCCTGAGCCCACCTTCTCTTTTACGTCTTTGTAACCTTCCTCTGTGTCAATTCCCTGCCCAACGTGCCTCCTCCTCTCAGCTTCACTGCCCTCACAGATGGTTTCCACACTTCTCCCTGGAAAGGTAACAAGAGGGTGGGGCACTACCCATCTGCTTCCCTCTGGGATCTGATCCCCACAGCTCTGATGGAGCAGGGATCAGCTCCCACCCTGCTAAGACTGATGAATTAATAGCATTGCCTAGGAAGAAATGATCCCCTCGCATGCTGTTTACACACAGATCTCACCCCTTCCTATAGTTTGACATAACGTCTTCCTAGTTTCTTTTATCTTTTTTGTTGAAGATCTTTGACAAATGCTTTAAAATTTCTTGTCAGCCTTGTAGAAATGGTTTCTTCCATGGCTTAATGCCCAGGATTCCTGCTTATTTCCCTCTAAGCAGTGGAATATTAATGCTTATTATCTGATCACACCTGGTCTTCTGAGGGTGAGATCAGATTTATCTCCGGATAATTCCAAAGCAAAAGAAAATAAGTTTTTGGTATGTCAGATGCTGTTAGACCTTACAAATAAGAATTTATATAACTATTGTGGTTGGAAATGACTAGGATCCGTTTGAAAAGATAATCTGACCCACTAGTAAAGTTTAAAATGTCCAAGCCTTTTCAAATAGCCTTCCCCTTTTACAGTTTACAATTTTAAAAATAAAAGCACCAAATGATGCTTTTTTCTAGATTTGTATACCAGATGTGTGCATATTTTTCCCCAACTGAGTAGCCTGGGACAGTATTTCAACAACCACAGGATTTGATAAAGCTAGATACACTGACCTGGACCAGGGTCCAAGATGCTTATGAAGCTGCTTGGAAACATCAGGAAGTGCTGTTATGGCCCTTACGGTGTTGCTGCTCATTGTCACAGCATCCCCTGTATACCTTAGGATCCCATTTTACAGCTGAAAAAACTGAGGTCCTAAGAGATTATCACTGCCCATGTAGGAGTTAGGATGCTTTTTTGTGTATTTCTGCTGAGCTTGCTTTTTAGCAATTCCTCCTGTTATATAATAGAAAATAAACAGGTAAAACTCTGTAACTTGTTTATTGTATCATCATTGGGTATAAATATCTTCTTCTTTTCTTATGGCACCATAACCAATTGGGAGCACACTTGAGCTTGGAGCAGTGGGAAGATTGTAATGATGTTCCAAATTCGTAACTTTTTACTTCCTTCTGGCTAATAGAGCAGACTCACTCCACTTTTTAATGGTACTGTTCCTGTCAAAATTTCTACTAGCTCACTTCTGTCCATGCACAGTGTTATCTGACTCATGTCAATGTCACTTCCCCAAAACTCAGTCTCTCAATTTTGCTCTGCCAGTAAATTAATTGACAAATGTTCCAACATGTTGGGCTTGCTGTAGACAGATCATGTCTTGTTGCTGGTATAAAACACCTGACACCTAAAAGTTAAAGGAGAAAAGGTTTATTTTAGCTCATAATCTGTAGAGGTTTCATTTCAGTCAGATGGCTCCAAGGTAGGGTGGCATGGCAGAGGGGCATTGCAGGAGGGCCATGGCGAACAAAAAACAATCCATGGTAGGGTAGGCAAAAAGCAGCAAATGGCAGTCTTTCTTCTTTCGTTCCCTTTTTATTTCATCTAGCACACAAGCCTACTGGTTGGTGCCGCTCACACCCAGGGTGGGTTTACTGTTCAGTAAATCCATTCATTCATCCACACCCAGAATGCTGATCTAATTAGTGAACTAATCTAGTCATAGCACATCCATAATCCAGTATTGCATGCCCAGGATCCAGTCTCTCAAAAGCCTCACCTAGGAGCACATCAGGCTTTGGTGGACATCAAGATGCAAGCCATAATAGACCATATTCTCAAACTACTTTAGGTGTATATAGTTGTATTTACCTCTACTGAAAGACAGGTGTTTTCCCTGAACTTGTTTGCAAATCTGCATTTCTCAAAAAAAAAAAAATTCTAAAAGATGGCTGTCTTCTAACTAATTCCAAGATGTTGATTTAGGAAACAGCCTTCCGGTCAGTGTTTCTCAGAGTGTTTTTTTCCTACTTAGTCCCTGAAAGTGCCCAGCGTTCTTTCCTTGGCCGTCTTGAACTTACTGTTCTTGCCAATATACGACATAATTTTGTGTCTTTCACTCTTGCGTGGGAAGTTTTTTATTTGTTCATTTAACTTTTCTTAACATATCCCTGCTTAGCAACTTCAAGCAAATTTGGGGTGTGTCCTTGACTGGAGGCCCATCAAAGTGTCATACTCTGACACTGGCCAAAGAGGCAGATAGCAGGAGATTTTTCATGCATGGTAATACTAGTGTTAAGCACTTGCGTTGTGTTCTCTCATTCTGTTCTCATGTGAACCATGAAGTAAGTGGCTTTTTTTCCATTTTAAAGATGAGAAAGCTATTCTACCTGAGATGAGAAAGATCACAATTATGTTCCCAGAGATACACAGCTAATGAATGACAAAGCATCTGATTAGTCAGTCCCAGGAGTTTGTGTTTTCCAGTGAGATCCCCATCTAATGGGGAGGTAAAAATTAATCTCTCTGTGCTAGAAGGGTTTACTAGTTGAAGCAAGGGTAGAGACAGAACTTCAGCAGCAGTGCTTAAGAACTATGAAAACCATAACTGGGTTAATTTTATCTCCAACTACAGAAGCACGTATATCAGCTTCCTATTGGTGCTATAGCAAATTAGTACAAACTTAGTGACTTGAACACACAATTTATTATCCTATAATCATATTACTTAGAAATCTAACATGAGTTTCACTGGACTAAAAAAAAAAAAAAAAATATTGGCAAGGCCACATTTTTTCCTGGAGAGTTAGCAAAGATTCTGTTTCCTTGCCCTTTCTCCCTCACACTCCCTGGCTTATAGCCCCCATCTGTCTTCCAAGCCAGCCATGGCTCTTCTGCCTCCTTCTTTCCATAGGTAAGGAATCTTATGATGACATCACTGCCGTGTGGTTAATTTACTTTGAGGTTGGCTTCATAGCACCCTCAAATCTATCTGCTATCTTATTTCCTTTAGCTATGTAAGGTAAAATAATCCTAGGTTCTGGGGATGAGCATGTGGACAACTGTGACTTAATCATGTCATATCAACTTGATTAGATTAAGAAACATCAAGCAAATCAGTAAAGTATGTTTTGGGGTATATCTGTGTTTCCACAGATGATTGGCATATCCGCCAGCAGACTGAGTGGGGAAAAACCACCTCACTTGTGGATAACACCAATTTACTCTTACATGCAATAAAAGGGAAAGAATAAAGAAATTGCCAGATACTCATGTCCCTACTCCTGCTGTACTGCCTTCTGTACCCCAGCACACACTTGTGACCTCATGGAGTGTACCCTGTGATCAGTTGACAGAGGAAGAGAAGACTAGGACCTGATTTACAGATGGTTATACAGGGTATGCAGGCACCACCCAAAAGTGCCAAGCTGCAGCACTACAGCCACTTTGCAGGACAGAGGTGAAGGGAAATCTTCATAATAGGGAGAACTGTGGGTACACCTGCTCATACATTTAGCTTGGAAGAAAATGTGGCCAAATGTGCATCTGTGTATAGATTCTTGGGCTCTTGTCAGTGGACTGGCTGGATAGTCAGGAACTTGAAAGAAACATGACTAAAAAATTGGTGACAAAGACAGAGAAGTATCTTGCAAATAGACCTCTCTATGTGGGCAAAGCATGTGAATGTATCTGTCCCATGTAAATGCTCACCAAACAGACTTTAATGATAAATGAATAGGTTGATCCATTCTGTGGATAGCAGTCAACCTCTTTCTTCAACCACCTCTATTTTGCCCAAAAGACTCATGAACAAAGTGAACATGGTATTAGGGATGGAACTTGTACATTGGCTTAGCATTATGGACTTCTACTCATACCAAGTAACCTGGCTACAACCACTACTGAGTGACCGATCTGCCAGGAGAAAAGACCAGCATTGCATCCTCAGTATGGTATTATTCTCTGGGTTTATAAGCCTACAAAGGACAGCAATTTGTCCATAAGGGAAGAGGTACTTACTCTGCATATGCATTTGCTTTACATGCATGCAATCCATTGGTGAGTTTACTATCTGAATGTGCTATTAGGAGGTGGAATCTGGTTGGAAGTATGTCACTGAAGTGGCAAACTGGAAGGATGTCTTCTTGTCCCTAGCTAGTTCTTTGTCTTTTTCTCTGTCTCTGCTTTCTTGCCACCATAAAGTGGGTACCGTTTTTCCACCAGGCCCTCCCATCAGGGAACTTGCTGACCATGGATAGAACCCACTGAACCTGTGAGCCAAAATAAACCTCTCTTTCTTTAAGTTATAGTTGTTGAATATTTGTTCCAGCAACAGGAAAGTGACTAATACAGAAAATTGGTACTGGGAGTGGGGCTCTTGCTATGATTGTACCTGATCATATGGTTCAGAAGCCTTTAGAATTATTCTGTGAGAGGAGTTTGGAAAGATTTGGAGATGCTAGGTAGAGACATTTTAGAATACTGTAAGCAAAGACTAATGAGACTTTCTGGCTGGACCAGAATTCTAATAAGAATACACATAGTAAAGTCCAGGTTCAGGAGGTTTCAGATATGAATGAGTACTCGAGAAACTGGACTTGATCCCATATGTGTTACCCTCTGGCAAAAAAT
This sequence comes from Dasyprocta punctata, assembly GCA_004363535.1. Taxonomy (NCBI): domain Eukaryota; kingdom Metazoa; phylum Chordata; class Mammalia; order Rodentia; family Dasyproctidae; genus Dasyprocta; species Dasyprocta punctata. Next base: position 20,408 of record RJWM01018373.1, on the reverse strand, counting down.
TTGTCTAGTTTGCCTATGTCTGGAGACAGTGAAGAAGACTGAAATCAAGGTTAGTGTACTAATCAGTCTACTGGAGGAAGTTTCAAGGCTAACATTCAACCTGTGGCATTGGTACTGCTGGCTGCTTTTAGCCAGATCTAAAGTGAGAATCACAAGCAAGACAAAACCAAAAGATGCAAAATGTGTTTTTGCCAGAAAGGAATTGCCTGAAAGTTGGTGCAAATGAGAGAATGGTTTCTTAAAAGATTAGCATTAAAGTAAACCAAATACTTTTTAGAGGGGCAAAAAACAAGACCTTGCCCATCACAAGTTCAAAGGTACCAAGCTTGAAACCTTCCTTGATACCTGCCCAGAAAGAGGCCCCTAAGAAGTTAGTTCCCTGATGCATTGCACTGTGTTCCAGGCACTCAGATGCCTCTCTTCCTGTGCTCCACGAGGCCCAGCCACTGCTTGAGCTGGTGGCAGACCCCAATGTCATCTGTGTGGTGCTTGCTCACTTTTAAGGCATGCAAAATGCAGGAGTTGTGGGCTCATAAAGATTTCCACCCAGATTCCAAAGGATGGCCTAGGAGGCCAGGCTATGTGTCTCTGGGAGGGCAGTGGAAGAAGCTAAAAATAAAAGTGTGGACCTCAGGAAATTGGATCCCAGGAACATTTATCATCTGCTGAGGAAAACCACAAGCAGTGGGCAGAGTCAGCCCAAGAGTTCATAACAACTGCAACCAGCAAGGTTGTGGAGGCAGGACTGCCCAAGTCCTTTGGGTCTCACATCTTGCTACTGTCTGGTCAGAGTGCTCTACATGGAGCTATAAGACTTAATGTTTGCCTGCTGATTTTCATTCTTGATTTCAAGCTTATTATTTCTTTTTATTTCTCCCTTTGGGAATGAGAATGTGAACCGTGTGCCATTGTGTGTTGGAGATTTAACTTTCTTTTTGAGTTTTACAAGGGGTTATTGAACTTGGACTTTGCAGCAATGCTGGAACTGTTAAGATTTTTGCAACTCTTAGAGACATGCTAATGCAGTTTGCATAATGAGGTGGATAACAGTCTTTTGGGGACCAGGGGCAGAATGTTATGGTTTAGATCTAAAATGTTTCCCTAAAACCTGATTTGTTTCAAAGGTGATTGGACCATAGCATACTTATCAGAGGATTCATCTGTTGATGAGTTCAGTAGTCGAATGTGCTGTTAGGAGGTGGGGTGGCTGGAGGTGTGTCACTGGGAGACCTGAAAAGCTGTGTTCCCCTTCCTCTATGTGTGTGTGTGTGTGTGTGTGTGTGTGTGCTTTAAGAGAATAAAACCAAACAAAATGAAAAAGAATAATGCCAATCAAAGCAAAACAATGAGAGAGGTATAGGACTTCAAAACAAGATAATAGAAAATCAACAATGGCTACCATAATGCCTCTTGTTATCTTCAAAATAGCTGTCCATACCATAAGACATAATAAAATCAAACAAAACAGAACCAAATGAAATCAATCAAAACAAAACAATGGAAGTGATACAGGACTTCAAAAAAAGATAACAGGAGATCAACGATGGCTAGTTATCTTCAAAATAGCTGCCCATGCCATCAGGTGTAATAGAATCTAATAAAACAAAACAGAATAAAACCAAACCAAACCAAACCAAACAATGAAAATGATACAGAACTTCAAAACAAGGTAATAGAAAATTAACAATTGCTACCACCTTCCCTTTTTAGACATTTCCTCCCTTTTCACCTTCACAATATCTATTGTACATTTTGGATCCCACTAACTTCTTCAGTTTTTGTTTTCTCTGTAATTTTAAAGGAAATAAAACAGGAATAAAACAAATCGAAACAGTGATAAGACAGTAGAAAATCTACAATAGTTACTATATTGTATATTGTTGTCCTATAAATAGTTGCTTGACTTTAGGCTTACAACGTCAATCAAACAATACAGTTCCTTCCAGTCAGCTGGTTGCTCATGGTGGCAGCCGGGAGTTGTTTTCCTCTCCCTAGCCCACGTACTGACTGGCTCACAGGCAGGGGCTTAGCTTCCATCTTGAGCCTCCCCGTGTTCCTGTGTTTTCTCTCTCCCTCTTCTCTCTGCTTCTTAGCTACCATGAGGTGGGCAGCTTTTCTCCACTGTGGAGTTTGTGCCTTTGAGCCTTCTCATTACAGACTGAACCTACTAAACCTATGCAGCAAAATAAACCTTCTCTTTAATTTATGGGTTTGGGGTATTTTTTCCTGACAGCAAAAGGTAGCTGGTACAGAGTTCAGTATATGGTTCTGTTTCACCTATTCCTGTGATTCATGGGTCCAGGAATCAAGGGTAGGAAATGGGAGTGGTACACTCAGCATTACCCCTAGTGACCCACTAGCAAAATTTTTGCTTTCTGTTCTATGACCTTAAGCTCTTTTAGCCTCGAAGTCTTAGTACTACAGGAGGGAAGGCTTCTGCCAGGAAGCTCAGTGATTCCATTGAACTGGAAGCCAAAGTGTTCCTTTGGCCATTACAAACCTTCAGAGCATAGCAATGAGAGTGTTAGTCATACTTTACAGATGAAAAATTTGAGGAGATTAATAGTTTGCCTGAACACATTCAATGATAAAATTCTAATCTGTGGACAAAACTACATTTCCTATTTTTTTTCCATGTCACTCAGAAAACTGCACAAGTTTGAACCATAATGGGGAATATAGGAAAGCTATTTTGACTGGAAATGGGAAATTAACTTGCAGGCTTAGCTAACTGTACCTATTGATGATATGTGCCTGGCTGGTTTATTCTGGTTTCTAACCAAACTGCTCTAACTTCTTTGATAAAGTCCCCTGAAAGAGGACAAATACTCTTAAAATTACATGTTTCATTCAGAATTTTTTTTTTTTGGTGGGGGGGCATTGTCCATTCTGCTCAGCTTGGTTGGAAGTCAATTGTTCTTGGTCATAATTTCATTCAGCATTAACAATGTCTTATTGTATTGCCATTTATGGGATTTAAATTTTGATCATGAAATTGTTTGCTGGATGCACTTACGCTTGATGACGTGAAGCACCACAGAGATGGGCAGACTGTGAAGGTGGATTTCTTATCTGCCCCTTCCCTTCCAGTACCCTGACAGGACAGACCTGAAACATTGCACACATTGACTTTAAAGTCCTCACTTCTTCCCTTTCCAGGGTTGTGTGCTGTGAACCCTCAGCCTGATGCTGACTCCCATTTTGTCTCTAGCCCAGATCTCACTTCTGATCTGCTGATCTGGGTTATCTGGACTGCTTGGTTCACAATCTTCAATGGAAAATCAATGAGATGAACAATTTTTTGTAAGCCATATACCTGCAGATTAGGGACCTTTGTTTAAAACGTATAAAATATTCCACCTGAAGGGACAAAATAGGACTCTAGTCAACAAGTATCACATGTATGTAATATAAAGCATAACTTAATACATGCTATGCCTTAAGGTAAAAGAAAATTCAAAACAAAGGAAAGAGTAATCAAGGAAAATGGTGGAAGGAGATAAGCAAGGCAGACAGAAAGACAAGATGGGGTGTGGCTACATGGACTCCTGTTGGGGCATAGCCACTGGAGATTTCTAAGGCAGCGCTTTCATAATCGTGCTTGCAGGTGGGGGATACAGCGAATACTTGACTCCTGGAAGACTGGAAGCAAGCAGGAGCTGGAGATAAGAATGTGCCACCATTTCGTTGGCTAGTCTGCTGGGGGAAACCTCTGTTGATACAAACTGGAGCTGTCATTTAATCTTTTCTTTATCCCCATCTGAATTTCCTTGGAGGTTAATTTGGCCTTTCCCTTGAGACTAATGTGACAAAGAGTTGGGAGAAGCAGTAACAAGGTTCTCATTCTTCCAGAGCATCGATACCTCAGCTCCAGGCGAGGTAGTTTTGATGCGAGCTGATGTCACTATTTAGTGTATGGTGATCTAAAAGTGACAGATTAATTTTGGTTAGCAGGTATATCAGCTGCATAACAGGACCCATAAAATGATTTTTTGTCCCCCACACTCTCAGTCCTGGAAAATGACATAACATTATGTACCTTCTCGTTGGCTTTTCTTTGCCCCATCCCTCCCTACCCCTCACCTCTGTGCGTTAGGGACTTTCTTTCCTTAGTTACTCATGGTTCTAAGTTCAGAAAAAAATCATGGACATGAAAGGTACTTTGTTCTGGAAACTTCTAAAGGGAAATTTCTGGCACTGGGTTAATTTTAGCCTCTCTTGCTGATTCAAAATGTTTTACCCAAAAGCTTGAACTCTCAAGAGACTTGAAAATTAATTTCAGCTGATAGAGGAACAAGTTATGTGGCTGAGGCAGACTCCCAAATGCGACAGAACAAATGGCGGCTTTCCTTAGTGGGTCAGTAGCCTGGAGAAGCCTGATTGGGATTTAGAGTAAAAAATACTCTTAGACATGTGCCCATCAAGTGCAAAGTAATGACCTTGTTTGGATTCTGAAACTAATAAAGCAACTGTCAACGACATCAGGGAAATTTGGATATGATCTGAGTTAAAGCGTAAAATTTATAACCATGAGAAAGCTAACGAACAAGATAAAGTTTTGGAAACTGGTAAATCTGAGTGTGGATATGTGGTGTTTACCCTGTGATTTTCTACATCTGTGATGATGAAATCTTTTCATATTAACTTCTCAGCTATTTGCCTGGACTCCCCAAGACCATGGTCAGGTTGTACCTACAATCCCAAGTGCTCGCACTTTAATTCCTGTTGCATAGCACATTGTCACCAGCCTATGTCCAGAAGAGCTGGATACCATGTGAAGCTGTTTTATAGCCTTCATCTTATCCAGAACTATTAATTCTGGAGTGAAGACCAAGATGTTAACCTAGGTGCTATTGGTTCACCAGCCCTTGGAAGATAGAGATGTAGCCATTTGAAAAAAAAAAACAAAATAGAAAACTTTGCCTTTATTTTTCTGTAGGACCACCAGCAGGCCTCAGACCTTCTATGATGGAAGTCATTCCTGTGCCAGAGGAGTGTGCCACATTCCAGTGGCCGAGCCATTTTGCCCCAAAACAAGAGAGGTTCGTAGTCTTTCTGAAAGGTACACTAGATCATAAGGGCTTGGAATAACACAACCATTTAGAACACTTAGCTGAGCAAGTGGTCCTTCTTCCCTCAAATCTGCTTTGTTATGCAAAGTTTTATGAACAGTTGTTTACCTCTGCCAATAATGCTTCAAAGTTGCAACCTACCTTTTTAAATAAGTTTCAATTTTGCTATCAGGATCCCTTTCAACTACTTCCATGTTGGACAGCATATTAGTAAAGAGGGGATATTCTGTATCCAGATTGCTTGGGATTGGATCTGTTCTCTGTAGCTTAATAACGGAGTGTAATTGAGAAAATTGTTTAGTATCTCTGGGCTTCACCTGCCTCATTGGTGAAACAAAAGTAATGGTAGCATGCACCTCCAAGGACTCAGAGCTAATGCAAAGTGTGCTGCATCACGCCTGTCAGTAATGAATATCTAATGTCTGATAACTGCTTTTATGAATTAAATTATTACTAATAATCTAAATGTGGTCAGATTGGTGTCTTTGCTTTGAGCTGAGTATGTCCATTACCATCCAGCTTTTTTCAGCATTGTATCAGAAGTGCAGTGGCAGCTGCACAAAGGGCCAATGATGGCACCGTGTAAGCCGAAGCAGCTCAGTCTGAACTCCCAGGGAATAAAGAATGTCTGCCACAACTCAGGTCCATTGCTTGGTTCACATACGCTGCTTTTTTTACAACCTTGGGATTGAAAGTCAAGTACAACCCACAAAATCAAAAGTATTGTCAGAATCAAGCTTCCTATTAAAATCTTCCTTGTAAGCTAACCTGGGAGAATGTACCTACCTGAGCATGTTAGTCATTCAGGTAATTTAATATCCACCTGTAGAAAGTAGGCAATTTCTTTTAGCTTTCATGTCAGTTCTGTGTAATGCTGGGGAACCAGTTTAATTAAACAAGAGCACTTTCACCTTTACTCTGGTGTCAAAGAAATAGACTCCAAAGTTGGAAGGTGGGAGAGGTGAACATTTCATATGTGTCACTGCACATCGTTTCTCCATGATGTCTGTGGAAGTACCTTTTTACTTGTTTTTCAAAAAGAATTACAGATGAATCTAAACATGATGGTACGTGCCTGTAAGCCTAGCACTTGGGAGGCTAAGGATCCCCATGAGTTCAAGGCCAGCCTGAACTACATTTCTATATGGGGGCAGCTTGGGAAGAAACAGCCTAAGGAAAGAATATAATATGTGTGTTAGTATGAAATCTAAGATCTGGTACCAGGCAGAAAGCAGTGACTTAGAGAACTAAGACTAGATGTGAGTAGGAAGTGCTGACAATCTATCTAAAGCACATGTCACTGTGACACTGGGATGGTAGTTTCTAGTAATATAATTTAGCCTCCCTTCTAACCAGAGTAGCTCAAATAATAGTAATGAGTTATCCAAGCTAGAGACCCCCACATAAAGACTCAGAGGGTACTGGGGAAGGCATTTGTAGAACATGGAATAGTACCCCTTCAGAGTGTCATATTTTCTTATATATTCTAATAGAGATTTTTAAAAAGTGGGTAATTCTGCCACTTAGCAATTGTCACTTTCAACGGCAATGTGACCTTTCACGTATTTATTCACTCATAAAGGATTGTCATAGTATCAGTGTCAAGTAGCAAGCAAGTACACAAACTTTTTACCATGTCCTGCCATTTGTGTTAAAATCTGTATATATTAAAAGATGAATATACAAATTTTCATATATGAATAGAATGTTTCTAGAAAGCTAACCAAAACATTGGTAATAATGGTTTACTTTGGAGAGGGTTTCTAGGACAGGGTGGGAGAAATATTTCAAAATAGCGTCCTTTTGCACTAGTTACATGTATTGCTTGTTTTGGGAATGGTGTCACTTTTAGTCACTTTAAGATACACTGATTCGTCACTCATTATATTTAGCCTGGTGATCTAATACTGTGTTGCTTGGCCCCTTGTGAAGATTGTGGTGGTTTCAGTAGTTCCATTATGATTACACGAGACAAGAAAATGAACTCATCCTGCCCTCAGAACTGGCGTTTGACCATGTAGTTTGTTTTATCTGTTCTTCTGGGAGTATAAAGGGTTGGCTTTCTTGGTGAGGCCCCCAGAGTCTGTCAGTGTAGTGTAGCCAGTCCGCATCCATAAACCTCCGCTTCCTCCTCCACACAAGCATGCTACCCACCTCCCAGAGTGATGACAGAGACTGATGACCACACAGCAGTGGTGCTTTTTGCTTGTGGCGACAACCATGAAGTTTAGCCAAGACACACAGGTCCGAATCATCCACTTTATTCTTTAAAGATCCTTAGTGAAAACTTAGAAAAAACAGAGGGGGAGAGGAGATACGGATGTAGGCTCTTGCATTTATGACCTGTGCTCTTTAGAGAAAGTTGTGATTGGATATTACCTTATTTTCAGCATTTATAAGATAAACGTGACATCACATTAACCATCCACTCATTGTCTACTGCTTGTCATGGTTCTGAATTTGGGGTTCACAAGGCCCTTATTAAAATTGTTTTTCCCATTGTCATGGCATAGTATGAATCATTTATAAGGAAATAAGTTAATTTGCCTATATAGTTAGGACATGCATGTACAATTTTGGCTTAGATTAGACCCTTGTTTTGACTTTGAGACATTTCATTTTGTAAATCTCCTGTTCTAGGGACCTTTGCCAGTTATGTATATAGACAGTACCAGTATTAATAATCATTAGAAGAACAGTTCAGCATTTATATTGTGTTTGCAGTGTTCCCAGCACAGCTCTGTACTACTCCATACCTTAGCTCAATTAATCCTCATGACATTTATGATGTCTTTGAGGTACACAATACTATTCCTATTTTACAGATAAGAAAATGAAGGCATACAGAGTTTAAGTGACTTTTTTTTTCCTCCTGCTGTACTGGGGATGGAACCCAAAACCTTTGCACTGAGCTACATCTCCAGCCCTTTTTTATTTTGAGGCAAAGTTTCTCTGAGTCAATAAATCAGCCACATTGGGCTTATACTTGAAATCCTGCCTCAGCCTCCCAGAGTGCTAGCATTACAGGTGCACACCACTACACTCAACTAAGACTTAATTTTTTTTTAATTAAAAGGGAATATATAAAGCATGGACTAAGAAAAAAGAAATGACCTCAAAATTGACTTGCATTATTAATTAAAACGTGATAAAATGATCATGCTTGTTAATGTTTCTAAAAACAACTATGCATGGCCTTGCTCCCAGAGGAGTATCAACGTAAGTTTTTCCTGGACCAAAAAAAAGAAAAAATAGCATAGCCCCATTCTCATTTCACTGTGTGGCTTTGGAGCAGCAAAAAGCAAAAGAGAAATCAGTTTCCCACCATAGAAAAGTTCATATAAATGTCTACAGATTTGGTATAAAAGCAATGAACCTCACTTCTCAATAGCTTGGGATATAGAATTCAGCACCATACCTGAGAGACCAAGAGCTAAGATGAAATTTTAAATTCACAGGCAAATTTAAATTAAATGAAGTATAATGAAATGCATAGAGAAAGGTCCATTCTTGCCCTTGTAGTTGTGACTGTATGTGTAAGAAGCTCAGAAAACATCATCTTGTGTAAAATGAGTTAGGGGCTGGGAAACACCTTTCTGTGGTCTTTTGGGTTCTCTAAGTATGTTATACTGAGAAGTCTACTTGAAGTTACTAACTTGCTAAATATCCAGGAAAATAAAACCTTAAATTGTTCATATGTCTGTATGTTTTGAGTTTGTGGTTTTTCCCCTTCCAGGTCCTTATAGAGACCTCTAAGAAGCTAGGACTGCGGTGCCACTCAAAGGGGACAATGATCACAATCGAGGGACCTCGTTTTAGCTCGAGGGCAGAAAGCCTCATGTTTCGCACCTGGGGAGCAGATGTTATCAATATGACCACAGTTCCAGAAGTGGTTCTTGCTAAAGAGGCTGGAATCTGCTATGCAAGCATTGCCATGGCAACTGATTATGATTGCTGGAAGGAGCACGAGGAGGCGGTAGGTGGAATTGTCTTCTGAGCATGTCTGGGATGGGTTTCTGGGTGCCATGGGTCATTAAGAGTGTCTTAACTATTTCTTCTGTGTAAGTTTCAGAAAGTAGCTTTCTATAAGGCTTTTAAGCTGTTACCAGATATTTCTTATAGCTCCCATCAGAAGATAGAAGATAATGCCAGGCGTGGTGGCGCACGCCTTTAATCCCAGCACTCTAGAGGCTGAGGTAGGCGGAGCGTTGTGAGTTCGAGGCCCGCCTGGGCTACAACGCGAGCGCAAGGCTGGCCTGAGCTGCATAGTGCGACCCTGCTTCAAAAAACCAGGGCCGGGAGTTTGGCTCAGCACCTTAAGCGCCTGTCTGGCAGGTGCGAGGCTGTGAGTTCAATCCCTGGTGCCGCAAAAAAAAAAAAAAAGAAGATAGAAGATAAGGAAAAGAGACACTTGATCCAAGAATCAGTAGGGAATGGAAATGGTGGCCATGCAGTTGTGTTAGGAATCACAGTGAGGCCTTACTTTAAGGAGAAAGGTATAGTGTGATAATAATTTCCTTGTATTGTGCTATGCTGCTGTTTACTGTATTGTTTTCTAGAAGAAATTAAAACTATTACCTCTTCTAGTAAGAAGACTAGTGTTACTACCTTGCTGTTTAACCTATCATGGCAGGATGCTGTGCTTGGTATGGGAACTATGGCAGCAGACAAGTCATGTTTCTTTTCAGAGAAGCAGAGCTTGAGCAAAGCAGTGTTAGCAAGCTAAGTATTATGAAGAAATAGTATGGTGAAATACAGGAGTACCAATCTGGTTGACTGAATCAATTTTGAAATCTGAGAAGCCTTTCTGGTTTAAGTGTGATAAGAAAGAAAGGCACAATTGAGAGGAGGCGAGGTGGCGGGCATTGTGATATGGCAGAGCCATTGACTGTGGTAATGATGCAGTAGGGAGCTCAGTGAGGGGGTTTTAGCAGACTCCAACTAGAATTTGAGGAGACTCAAACACTGACATCAGACTGCGAAAACATACTTTTATTGTGGGAAACTAAGTATCTATGACACCCGTGAGCCAACTTCCGAAATTATCCACGGTGGCCAGTCTTGTGTCATATTCGTCTCCCTATCCATGTTGCCCTCCCCTGCTTTCATTTTGAAGTAAACATTTTTCTAAAAGCCCCCTTTTTTAGTAAAAAAAGAACATGGCCATAGCATATTGTACCCCAAAACTGATAGTAATTCCTTAATATCTAGACAGTTCATATTTTCCTTCTGATCTCATAGTTTTTAGCAGTTCAATGAAATCAGGATCCCTTGTAATCCATGTATCGTATGTTAGCTGTATGACTGGGATGTGTCTTTTAATGTGACGTATCTTTCCTTCTTTTTTTCATTTTCTCTTTTATCTGAAGAAACCAAATGATTTGTCCTGTCATTTGTCTCATTTAAAAAAAAAAAAAAAGGAAAAACTACAGCCAGAGAATTTTGAAGGAAGACGTATAGAGGTGATTGAGCACATTAGGGCAGGTGGCAGGTGCCATCTTCTCTAAAGAAATCTTTATACCATCTCAGAGAGTTCTTGTTTCACCACTCAATTGCACATAAAACAAGGTGGGATATTCTTACCAGCTGTGTGTCCGTGTGCACAGTTTAGGGGCATAGATGGACTCGGGTGGTTTTGCATAAATGCTTGGCTTGTTCTGACTCCTCAGGGTATTGAACTGTTAAGTATTAAAATACTGTGACATAGGAGATTTACAAATCCTGGTTTTAAGTCACACGATAATACCTGACTTGGTAGCTTTGTAACCTGAGATAGCCCAGCCTCATGATGTTGAGAAGCTGCTTCCAGGTAATAGAAACGCTAGCTCTTGCCACTCCCTGAGAGCAAATGTCATCCCACCTATCCCGATCTAGGGTTTCTGCTCAATCTAGGAACATATGCCTCCTTTGCTGAAGCAGCGGTGATGTCCCTTAGTAGGCCAGATGAAGATTAGAAAGCAGTCAAAGTTACTTTATTCAAAACTAGAGAAACTAAACTCTGTGTAACTATGATGATCCAAAGACATATGTTACATGCCACGAGGGAGACACATAAGGATGGCGTCAGCTCAGCCAGCAATATGTGTCATTGAGCTTGAGACCAAATGTATAGCCTGGCATGGCAAGAAGATTTGGAGTTGCCTAAACCCATCTTCACTTGTAACGACTCCAGTTTACTTGTGACACTAAGCAGTGTTCACTCCTCTGTGGAGTGAAGCCAGGGTTGGGAGTGAGTGACTTTGCAGTGTTACTGGGAGAATTAAACTAAATAATATATGTAGAACAACAGTTGTAGTGCTGGCTTGTAGCCGTAAGATGATAGCCATGATAGAGTTGGGGAGAGGTGTCGTATTGGGAAAAAGTTTGCAAAAAACATTAACTTTTGAGATGTAAGCTGGGCTTTGACTAGAGGGTGAGATTTTACTGCGAGTCACGGGGTCAGTAGGAAGGAAATTTGGGGTGGAGCCCAAAGCGAGAACAAAGAAAAGTCTCTCTTTTTCACTGGAAGTGATTAAAAATGAGTAAAAATAAAGTAAATCTCTTGGATGCTTCATGTCCCTGCATGTAGTGACTCAGCATTGACCATGCCTCACATGTTCTTGCCAAATACCCAGCTGGCCGCTTGCTTTGTGTTCTGCAGAAGCGAGAACTTTCCTCTGCTGTTATGCTCACATTTTTTTCCTAAACTCTTCTCAGTTTTTTGGGGGAGCAATCTGGACTTGTGCTTGAGATAGAATGGTGTAACCATTGTGCCCATGAATCTTAGATTTCTACTTGGCATAGAAATGCATGAGTATTCTGTCTCTGATGGTCAGTTTTACATTCACAACTTCTTCCAACTTTTCTTCTGAAACAGTTTCAGTCCACCCATGAGTCCCAGCATCCAACCCTAGCCAGTATTATATCAATTTATAGCCAATCACATTTAATCTATACTTCTATCCATAATTTTAATCCAGAAACATTCAGGAAGTATCTGTCTAATATAATGACACCATTATGACCATATTCTAACAAAAGTTCTTTACCATACCTGGGCAGAATTCAAGTTTCTAGTTAAATGTCATAAATTATGTATTTTTCTTGCAAGTTTTGTAGAAGGAAACCAAGGCCCTTGTACTGTTGAGCTCCCCACAGTCTGAATTGCTAAAAGCTTCTGTTTAGAGTAATTTAACAGGTTTCTCTGTCCTTTGTGTTGTCTGTGAATTAGTAGCTAGATCTACAGATTTGAACAAATTCAGTCACCATAAGTACTTTTTTGTTTTCCCATCTGGGAGCACATAGTATAGTTAGTGGCCTTTTGTTTTGTTTTGGGGTGGATTGGTTGATTATTTTGTGAGCAGCTAATTTACTAATTCATTGTGAGGCCAAAAAGTGGTAATACTTTGATTTCCATACTTTTTGTATTAGCTGGGATACTTTTCTAAAGAGAAAATTCTTGCCTATGTTGTTATCTAATGTAGCAACAATGTTAAGATGAATTCACTGTACTGTGTACCTGGAGAGAACAGCTTCATATCTAGATCTTACTAACCCTTTAATAGATCTGAGGTGTTTTCTCAGACAGCATCCTGAAATTATTGCTGCTTCTTAGAGATACCACTGGGTTTCTCTAAGTCTTCTTCCTGAAGACTAAAACCATCATGATAAATGCTGTGTTTGGGCTCATGGGATTAAATTTGGAGTAAAGAGACTTTCTAGGTTGAGTTTATCTTAGTCTGTTCAGGCTGCTGCAACAGAAAATCTCATAGGCTGGGCAACTTCTCAACAAAAGTTTGTTTTTTCACAGTTCTAGAGGCTGGGAAATCCCAAATCTAATTCAGTGTCTGAGGAGGGAGGCCCATTTCCTCATAGCCATCTTCTCACAGAGGCAGAGGGTTTGAGGGAGTTCTCCTTGACCTCTAATCTTGTTCATGAGGGCTCTGAGCCTTTATGACCTAAACATTTCCTAGATGGCCAACCTCTGAATATCCTCACACTGAAAATTAAGGCTTCAACTCATGAATTTGAGAGGAACACAGACGTTCACACCATACAAGTTTGTAACTCAAGAAAATGTTCTGTAAACAGCAGTGGACTTTTAAATTCTAATAATGTTCCATACTCTTACTTCTTTAGGTTTCAGTTGATCGGGTTTTAAAGACCCTGAAAGAAAATGCTAACAAAGCTAAAAGTTTACTTCTCACTACCATACCTCAGATAGGGTCTATGGAATGGTCAGAAACCCTCCATAACTTGAAGGTAAGTGTCCTTTGCTGTGTGCAAGTAGATACTTTACAGACCTCAACCACCTTTTTCTCTGACTTACACTTTATCTTTGGTCCAGCTCCTCATAGATTTTATACAAACCTGGATTTTTTTCAGCTAGTTTTCATGCCATTTACTGCCATACCAAGTGTTTGTAAAATCTAAGCAATGATATTTTCTGGCAGGTAATGTAAGACTATTGGAAGCCAAGGGGAACGGAATTTTATTATGTAGTGCCCCAGATTCTTCACATTATCCCGGAGGCAATCCCAAAGTCTTAACTCAGGAGAGTGGTATTTCTTCCTCTTCATTAGACCTATATTGTCAGAGCTGTTTTTCTCTTAGGCAGATCCATCAAAGTGTTGGCAAGCCTTTGAAGGCCAAAACTCTTACAGAGCAATATCAAAATGGAGCAAAGGAATATCTGCTTACGGTCAATGTTGCATCAGACTAACACGTAATTAATGATAATGAGACAGGTTGCATATTGGTAGCTTTCCATCTATGTTCTTAATTCTCAGAACATGATCTTTTTATTTTTTTTTTCAGGACATAATTTAAACTTAAACTGACAGCTAAGCTTAGAAGTGCATGATTTTTATCTGTGTATTTTGTGACTCTCCTGATTAACTACACTGATAAAATGTTGCCTCGAATTGTTCAATTTTTACATTTCTCCTAATACCCAAAAAGAGGTATATCTTGAAGACTCCCTGCAGCATATTTACACTTTCGGGTTTTGTGACAGTATAAAAGTTGATAGAAGCCCTCCCTCCCTGAATTAACCACCTATGAACTCATTTTTTAGTGTGGTGAAAGCACTATGTACATTTGATTTATAGTGTTTGCTGCTTACATGGTATAAATGCTGCAGCACAGCCAATGTGAAACAACGAACTTGGAGACACTCAGGAGTTGAGAAGTAGCTCTTGCAAGCTGGTGCAAGTAACTTAAGCTGTCTCACCCTTTCGGACTCAGAAAATCAGGAATGTTGAAATTCATAATCTGTCTTCCCCACTAGGAAACACATTTGTTTTTTTCGACCCCGTGCACCTAGGAGATAAATGTTATTTAATGCAAATGATATTTAATGAATACATGATAGCCCCTTTCCCCCATGTTTTAGCATAACTGAGATACAGGAAGCTCTTATTATTCTGATTATGAAGAAAAAAGGAAACAAAAATGAATTATGCAGATTAGCAGATGGTTTAAACTACAAACAGATGGCTTTTTTTAGGTTCTATTTTATAAACTGTTCCATTCAACTGAGTGTATACTGAATATAATGTAGTAAGACAGCACATCTGTAGCTTGGATAGTAATCACATTTGGTTTTTTGAAAATGTGACTTATTTTTGTGCTGCAGAGCCTGTTAACCAACTGCAAGGATTTTTAATTTTTTAAGTTTCCACTTTCACCATAGTCTCAAGAGTTAAAGGTAATTTCTCAGGCAAAAACAGATAGTAGAAATGTTTCTTTTCTGAAGCTTCTCAATTGTGTGTGACAATGTTTTTTTCTGTATGCACTTTTAACGGAGGCTGGTATCTTTCATCAGATTGTCAGAGACTTAAAGAGAGAAAATGAATTCTTATTGTGGACAAAACTGAGCATAATGGCTTCTGTTCTGGAGCATTAAGGAAAGCTATACTAATAATTGCTTATTCTGGATAGTATTATTAGTCTTCTAATTACTAAAATGTGTAACATGCATTCACTCAGTTCATTTTAGCATGACTGATGTGCCCACTGTACGTCAGCCTCTAGTTTGGAAAGATATGCAGACTTCAACGATAACTTATAATCTACAGAATCAAAATCTAGGGTATTCTGTTGTGTTTTGAATCTGTTTTTTAACAAGCTCTCCAGGTATTAGCATGCCCCCCTGCCTACAGAACTCAGCATCTGTGCTTACTTTTTGCTTTCAGAATATGGCTCAATTTTCGGTTTTATTACCAAGACACTAAAACAGCATGACTGGCTAGAAGAAAAGAAGAATTCTAATTTTAATCATTTTAAGAATTTTACTTAATATAAAGGAGAAAATAGGAAAGACACACAGCTTTCATGCCCTTGCCTGCAAAAGAAGAAGCTGTAGTAAGAAAGACAAGACAGTGCACGTTACAGACTCCACCTAAATGACTTGGACTACTTGAGAACACAGAAGGAAAACAAATGGACGGCAAACATGGGTGGAATCTTACATTTTAGGGAAAAGTGTAAGCAGGTAACATTCTCCCTTTCCTTCTATTAAATTTACAACAATAAAGACTGAGGATTTCCTATGTTGTTAGGGAATGTGAGGAAGAAATGGGACTCTTGTTTATTTGTGTGACTGTAAATTGGCATAGTCTTTCTCAAGAGAAGTTTGGTAAAATGCCTCAGAATGCTTAAAAATATGTATGCACTTTGTTGATCACTCATAGGACTTTCTCTTTAAATATGTGCCAGAATACATGCAAAGACCTATGTATAAAGAAAGGTGTTTAGTAGGGTTAATATAATAGCAAGTATTCAAGATAATTGGAATATCCAACAATTGGAGACAAATTGTTTTATTTATGGGTTAGACTGTGAGTCAGCTGAATATTACGTTTTCACAGATTTAATGCCCTAAAGAAGTAGCTGCTGTATAATAAAAATTTTTTTAAAGGTAAAGCATTTTACAATACTAGTTTTGTTTTAAAATGCCATGTAAATGTATTTAAAAAACTAGAAGGAAATATACAAAATCTTTTGTTACTATATTTGAGGAAGGAATATTGGATAATTTTTTATTTGCCTTGCATATTTCTGCATCTATATGTTTTTCTACAATGAATGTAATCAAATAATACAGTCGTGAAAATAAAAACTGACAGGTACGAGTTTTTGAAAACACTTCCTGTTAAGAAAGCAAACTTCAGATGGTATTACAGAGTGACATATTTTAAGGAAGTTACATCAGTATTCTGTTAAAACGAGGCTCAGCAGCAACCATACAGTCAGAACAATACTTGGTTTGCAACAGCTTCCTGAGGAAAAGCCAGGTGTTTCAGACTAAGGTGGCCTAAGAAGTTAAACTATGTAGGAAACTAAATACACACATGGTATAGATAGTATATTTTTTTCTAATTAATATTTGTTTCAACTCCTTTTTTTATTGTGTTAACAAATGATTTTACATGAGTTGGTGAATTTTGTTTGTAATGGAAAGAAAGTAAATGCTTGTTTTTACTCTAAATTTTTTATTGTTAGTGCTCATACAAATGTTTTCTTGTTTTCTGTCTTGGGCAGATTTTTTTCCCCCCTGAGAAATTTTACTTTTCACTGTGATCTATTGCAGGATATTTTGGTGTTGGGATATAGAATCTTTTGTTTAAAGAGTCTTTAAAATAAATCTGTTTGTGTCTTTGAGATTGACTTCAGGATGATAAGCTGAGTTATCAGGGTTACATGTGACTCTTAATTCCCTGATGCAGGTGGCTGGTTATTAGAGATCCAGGAAAAAACCTGAGAATCTGAACTAGGCTTCTCCAGCTGTGTACCTTCATTATTTTCACTACTCTGTAATAGACAATACCTTACTTTCCTTCATTCTTAGTAGGTATCTGAGAATGCTAGGGCAAAAACATGTGGACATTTGTCATGCTGCCTTTAGAAAATAATGCTGTCTCCAACACGGAGAGGTATTTTTCTGGATCCATTAGCCTTTTCCAGCAACTTCATTTGCAGACTTCCCAAATTAATGGAGTAGGAAGCTCCTGGCTTATTTATTAATCATTCACTCTCAGTATAATTTTCCTACCTTATGTTTTAGGACAATTCTCAATGCTTTCTGGAACACTCCTTACTCTGATACTACACTATCTTAAAAAAAAAAAAAAACTAAGCAAACACCATAATCATTTTTGAGCATTTTTAAAGTTTCCTCTATGGATGAAAAGAATAATGGCTAGAATAAAAAGCTGTAAGTTACTGACTTAGCCCACTATCAATAGATTTGCATCTACTTAGAAAAAAATCTTCATTGGCATTATGATCTCAATGTGTCAACCAAGAAGAATGAAAAAGTTTGGATCAGTGGGGTTACATTTTAATACCTGAAAATATTTTGCATATTAATCTAAGTGTTAGTTTATATTTGGGACATTGTATTCAGTTTACCCACAACGGTTTCAGGGGAATATTGGCCATTTAACAAGCACCCATAAAAGGATAAGAGGACTGGGAAAACTATGTACCTTAGTTACTTTTCTCATTGTTGAGACAAAATACCTGGCACCTAAAGCTAAAGGAGGAAAGGCTTATTTTGTCTTACAGTTTTAGAGGTTTCCATCCATAGTTAGCTGGCTCCAAGGCAGGGTGGCATGGCAGAGGGGCATCTGAGAAGAATCCTCAGGCAGCAGGCAGTCGAAAACAACAAGCAGCAAGTCCAGGCAACCTTAGCAGCTTCTTTCTACCCCTTTTATATTTGACCTAGGCTACCAGGTTTAGGGTGGGTACCAAACCAATCAGTGAACTGGTTTGACTAATCACACACACTTAATCCAAGCATCACACATTCTAGATCCAGTCACTTCTGAAAAAGCTGCCACCTACAACTGCATGAGGCTTTGGGGGACAACATCTAGACACAAACTATAACACCATGCTACGTAAGTAATGGTATCTATCCATGCAAGAGGAAACCTGTAGAATTTCACATATGTAAATAGCTGCTGTTCACCTTGTGGACATATAGCTTACCATTTTGTAAGCTTCCACAGGGCAGGGACTATGTCTTTTTAAATGTTTTTATAATAGTATAGAATCTTTTGTATAAAAGAAAATCTAATGATACCTCTTAAAACCCTTTATCAGTTTTCCCAGACCCCTCCCTCATCTTGACATTTAGCAGGATCCTGCACTGATAAAATAGGAGAGAATGTCCAAGGACTACCACCACCCTGTGTCAGTCAGTGTTTACTAGTCAAACAGATTTAATGCAAGATAAGCAAATATATGAGAATTTACAAGATTAGCTTACAGTGGCTCCCCACAGAATCAGGTGTGAAAAGTTGCAAAACGTGTTTGTGCATGGGGGGTCTGAAGGATCCATTCGAAGGTCTGGAACTCACTGTAGTGTCCTGTGCAAGTCTGTCAGGAAACTGAAGGTGTTGCACCAGATCCCTGAAGAGTGCCCTGGAAGGCAGGAGACAATGTCCAAGGTGAAGCCAAAGACTGGAAGTCCTCAGAAGACACAGAAGCAATCCTTTGTCTCCTTTTTATACCGTTCTGGTGACAATCCTCTACAGGGTGGGTCATCAGCACTCAGAATTATGATAAGCTAATCTAGTTGAGCATTTCTTACTCAAGTAGACAAAATCAATTAATATCACACTCCCCAAACTGTTTCCTTCCTGTCACCATCTGTGACAGTGCTTCTTAAGTTTGAGTCTGTATCGGAATCACCTAAGGAGCCCATTAGATTGAATGGTCCCCTCCTAGAGTTTCTGATCCAGGAAGTCTCAGGTATGACCTGATAATTTGCATTTCTAACAGATTTTAGATGATATAGTTGATCCAAGAACCCCACTTTGAGAACTGCTGTCATAGCTATTTCTGCCTGACCATCATTCTAAACCTCTCACATAGTCAAGGATATCACTCTGACAATGGTGCCTTTTATAATCTCTTTACTTTTTATAGAGGATTTTAGTACACAAATATGCTGTATTAAATTTGTGTGTGTGGTGCTGGGACCTTGTTGTAGTCAGGGCTTACAAGAGAAAAGATTTAGTACAGGACACATAATCTATAGAATTATTTTATAATATTCACCCAAAAATAAAATGTAACAGAGTGCAAGAGATCTGTCTATATACCAAAGACCAAAGAATCCAGCAGAGGGCGTGGGTCCCACGGCAGTGTCCTTTAGGAGTCCAGCTGAAGACCCAGAGCCCATGACAGTGTTCTACATGCGTCCAGCTAGAGGCCTAGTGCCCACAACAATGTTTCATGCAAGTGTATCAAGGATCTGTACTGGGAAGGACCAAAGGTTAGTGGTGGAAGCTAGAAAGTGCACCAGTGGGATGAAGGATCTGTGCCAGCAGGCTGAGGAATCTGCTGTGGAGCCAGGAAGCAATGCTCAAGGTAAGGATCAGAGTTCCCCCAAAGAGAACAGCCATCCTCAGTGACAGTATGGTCTCAAGCTCCTCTGAGAATGAGAACAGCTGAGTTCCTATCCTGAAAGCCAGCATGACAAGCTTCACCAGGAGAATCAATAGCACCAGCATCTTCTCCAGTTCTCCTTTTATGTTACTGGCAACAATTCTTCCACCCCAGAACCATTCTAATTCAGTTCAGCTGGGTGTTACAAGTTGACCATTAGTTAATCCATTATAGGCCTCATACATTAATCAAATGCTCTAATACTGAGCTGCGTTCCAAACCCTCCATTAAAATTGTTGACCCAATTCTGTGTGCTATTTATCTAATTTTTTGTCTTTCATTGGATAAGATCTTTTGAAGAGTTAATCTCACTACCTCCAATTCAGATTTTGCCACCACCTCGCCTCCAACACCAGCAAAATTACTCTCAAGGTTGTTTCTTTCTTTTCCTCTCTGCAGTGTTTGATATCCTGAATCCCATTCTCCTTTGAAAATGTTCTTAAGGAAGCCTCCGAGGATATCACATCTTGCTTTCTCTACTCCAACTGCTGCTGCTCTTAGTCTTCTTTGCTGCTTCCTGTGTTCTCCCTGATCTTAAGGTTGCCTATACTAGGGTCAGTCTTTGGTAACCACTGTCCCCCTTTCCCTGTACCTGCCTGCCCAGCACTCTCCAATCTCAATTATTGGCAGTTTCCACCTTTTGAGTTCCTCAAACCAAAACCTTCAAGTCTTCCTTGCCCCCTCTCTAAAATCTTCATTATCAGGAAAGCGAACATTCCACTGTCAGCTGAACACACTGCAGCTACCTAACAATGGGTCTTCCTGATTCTACTCTTGCACCTTATAACAATGCAGGAGGCGGAATGAACATTTCAAAGCATGTTATTCCTTTGTTCAGACTTTCACCTCTCACTAGCTCATAGTTCTCCATGTAATCTGCGTCCCCCCCCACCCCCC
>RJWM01018372.1:0-41128 GCA_004363535.1 Dasyprocta punctata | reverse complement strand
TTTTTTTTTTTTTTTTTTGCGGCACTGGGGGTTGAACTCACAACCTCGCGCCTGCCAGGACAGGCGCTTAAGGCACTGAGCCAAACTCCCAGCCCTGGTTTTTTGAGGCAGGGTCGCACTACGTAGCTCAGGCCGGCCTTGCGCTCGCGTTGTAGCCCAAGCCGGCCTCGAACTCACAACGCTCCACCTACCTCAGCCTTCCGAGTGCTGGGATTAAAGGCGTGCGCCACCACGCCCAACTCTCACAAGAATTTCTAAGTGTTCACTATTAGAAGACATAAAACCAATTTGCTAAAAATGCAGTGAATAGCTGACACTTTAAATACTGGAGGTTAGAAAAGTAAATACACCTTCAAAACCAAATAAACACGAAGAAATATTGCATGCCATCAAAGGACACGACTGGTGGAAGAAAGTTCCTATACCTAACAGAAACTATTAACATCTATACTTTAGGACTGTCATATTCAGCACTGAAACAGCCTCAGTCAAAGGAAATAAGAACTAAACGTAACTTTTCTGTGTTTCTGATTTCGTATTTGTCTGTAATGATCAGAAGCGCTGCAGCTCCCTGTAACGCCTGTGAACTGAGTTATTAAATAAGGGGCTGCAGCCTGGCAGCAGTGGACCATGACACACCGCTCCCCGCATGCACAATGCAAATTCGGCTGGATGGAAAAGCTAGCACAGGACACCCTCCTCCAGACATTTGTTAGCCTCACTTTACAGGTGTCAGAAAGAGTATCTGTTATTCAGCTCCAACCCAGGCTTGCAGAAAGGATTCTAAGGCGACTGATGGTAAAATATAGGGAATGACTGGAGAGAAAAGCAAACCTATTTGTAAAGCTGACAAACCAAATGGAGGAAAAAAAAAAGCATCACAGTCTCGGAGGATTAAAATATAATAATAAAAATAGTAATTATAGAATAGAGTTGGACAAAGGGATACACACTCGACTTTTCCTGAAATGGTTCTGTGACTGTGCGTTGTGCTAGTCCTAAACCACGCATTTAATTTGCTCCTCAGCCCATGGGAATTACTCACTGTACTCATTCTGCTCCTCAGGTAGTCTGTGTACTTCAGTGCTCCGGGAAATGTGGGCACTTCATAGATACTCACATGTGCATTCCAGATAATTCAGGGGCTTTGAGAACCGGGGAGGCGAAGACCATACAGCGCAAGCCTCCAGAACTGAAATGGCCTTTGGCACCTCATTAATGCCCCTCCATCCTTGGATGTCTAAACTATTTTTATCTCCCCTTGACAAAATCTATCCCTTAGTTTTCTTACCTATCTTACCATTTGTATTTTCCCTGCCCCACAACAATTATAATTTTTAGTATAGCTAAGAAATGTTTCTTTATTTCTCCAGCTCAGTGTCAGAAAATTGTATGTTGATTAGCTTTGGATAAGTAGTTGTTCAAACCCTTGAATAAATAGTTGTTTTAAGTCAATAAAACTACAGCAATACCAGATTGACAGTCCATGTACCATAGTTATTCATCTCCCAGGAGGCCACTTTGCTTCAAAGACTTTATTTACACTGTCAGCTATGAAAGAGGAGTTCCCAGTCTTCTGGTGAGTTGGCCATCAACTCTGATATTACAATTCCCGAGTCGTCCCCAAGGATTGCTGTACTCAGAGATATTTAGATTCACATTTGAATTCACTTTCCATACATAATATCATTACCTCTGCAGCCAAATTCAACAGGTAGTTTGATAATATATTCATAGTCTTGAGGAAATTTTGGTATGTCAGGAAGGGAAGAACATTTTTAAAAATGAGGAGGGTTACAGTATTTTCAGTACAATGTTGCCTGAACAGCAAATGACCTGAAATATCTCCACATGGATCATATGCGACCTTTAACAAGACATTTCTCAAGAAAATGGCACCCCCCAAAACACATACATGTGTGAGGACACACACACTACTCACACACAAAACACTGTTTTTAATAGCCAAGGGCACTTTGGCACAATGTGGGGCGGTGGTTGTCAACATAAACAGATGGTCAAAGAAGTGGGCAAACACGTCGTGTGAACTAGTTCCATAAATGAAGTTTTTTTTTATTTCATTCTAAATGCCATACTTACTTAACCAGCTTTCAGACAAGATGATACATGTAGCCAGTTGGAAAGAGTTCCCTGCCAGGCTTCTGTGTTTTTATGACAAAATTAAAAGTCCACAGATGGAATAACTCAAAGCTAATTCTTACAGAGTTTGTTTAGTTAGAATGGAGAGGGGGAAAAAAAAAAGAATACCATATTGCTTCAAATTAAAGCCACATCTACAAAATGAGAGACTTTTAATTGGTGAGGAAAGACGTAGGAACAGCTTTTTAAAAAAATAACAGGTCTGCTTTTTAAATGAGTGGAATTATTTATCCATTAAAATAGCAACTTCCCCCAAATAGTTTGAGGATCATCTAGGAAATTCCCAATTCTGAATTCCCAAACATCTCAGCCTCCTTTCAAGTAGTACTTTACAAAGTATCACCCTTTGCTACTTTAGTTGTTTTCAAGGTATACAATCTTTCCATCACATCTTTACTAGCCATTAAATTTCAAAACCCAAAATAAAACCCTTGTATGTGAATTATGGGGATAAAGGTGCTATGTTAGAGGAAATAGAGAGGAGGTCAGCTGGCCTGGCATTGTATGTTCTGTGAAAGATTTGTGACTTTGTTGGAATATTTAGTTGGTTTCTTTAGTGAGGAAATGAAATAGAACTGATGTTTTGTCAAACATGGTGGCCCATGTATAACACATGAAATGACTACATTAGTACTTACTGGAGAAAAAGAACATAAAAGGGGAGCAACCAAAGTGAAGGAAAAATCTCTTACATTAGCCATATCAAATGAAATACGTTACTTAATTTTCCAAGTAAAAAGCAAAATTGGACACATGAAATTCAGTTACAAAAATTAAACCCTACAAAGAAATTTTATGTGCAGCTTTTTCAGAGTAGTAAACAAACATATTCAAAAGTTGGAAAGAAGAGACATTGTTAATATTATAAAATATGAAAGCAAATGTTTTTTTCTTTTTACAATTAGCTGATTTGACTTGACATAATTTACTGACTGGCTTTAGGTAAATCTAACTATCTATGTTATACACAGAAAATAAATTTATATAGCAGCTTCTGTTTCTCTTCTAGAAATATATTTTACTTATTTCACAAAAGAAATTTTTTGCTGCAAAAGTCGGGGGGAAGGAGTTCTTAGCACAAAACTGTGTACAGCTTTTGCTAGGAAACAGCTGTTCTTGCAGAATTTCACTCACTCCCCTAGACTCAGGGAGCTTGAGTACACACTTAGCTATGCATAAATTAAGACTCTAAAGAAATCAACAGATTGCTCTTCTCCTTTACCCAACAATCAAAACCCATGGTTCTCAACAGTTCCATGCCCATGGAGATCTGAGTAAGGAGGCCCATTGGAACCTCTGCATTACTCAGTGAATGCTTCACTTGTGAGTTCAGTTTCTTGGAGGAGGAAACTGCCCTGTCATGTATTTCCTGTGACGTGTGCGATTAACTCTTACTTTAGGTATCTTTTTCAGTGATTTCAGTTGTTTCCTGTATGCTACTTACCTTAAGAGTCCCAAGCAGTGTCACTGTGGCTGTTTATTCAGCCTATTCTAAAAACCTCTTGCATTGAGAGGTTGTTTCTCCAATCTTTATTTGCAATCTGAAGAAATCACTACAGCATTAACTTAAAATTAGCATTTATCTTAATGCAATATGGGCTTTATCAAAACAAGCTGTAATATTTCGCTTCCAATTTGAAAAGTGTTCTGCAGACTGTGGTGTGCCAGGAGAGGTTTCAGATGTGTTTGCATAGTCACAGAATCATCAGGGTTTTAAATAAGAAGCACAAGCCCTCCCTTTCTTACAGATCTTAACAGAAATGCATATGACATTGAAAACTTGGATAGTATTTTGAGTTTTTTTGTTTGTTTGTTTGTTTTTAGTTTTTTAAAATTTTATTGCAAAGGGAAAAGCAAAACAAAAAATACAAGAAAAACATGAAACAAAAGAGACAAATAATCACAAAAAACCCAAAACAATAACAATACAGGCTTTCAAAACAAGGTGGTAGGAACTTAACAAAGGTTGTTATTTTGCATAGTTATCTTCAAAAGAGTTACTCAGATTACCAGATATAGACATGCAAAATGGATAGTATTTTGAATCCTTATAATTAAATGTTTTTGTCAAGGTAGGGCAAATTTTAAAATACGAAAGACAAAACAGCATGTGATACACCTTTATCTTCATTTAAACTTTTCTTAATGAAAACCTAAAACCACAAATATTAAATTATCACAGTGGAACTTTAAAATAACCTGAAACACTGGAAGAATATATATACTACCAACAAAATGGGATTTGGTAGGATACAGTGAAATGGATTTTATTCAGGAAGAAAATGACCTGCTCAGTACCAAGGGGAGGCTGAACAGATCTGTACTTGCAAGCGCACAAAAGGCACAGCCACAATGGAATAAAAGCCAGTTATAAACAATGGAGGTGGGCACATCCTCAGGATATCAGAACATGTAGTAAAATAGCATTTTAACAAAATTTCCCCTCCCTGCAATGCTCCAGAGTTTACCTTTTATAGAGAAGAGATTCTTCCAAGATGTTAATTGTTGATACATGGTGGGGAGAAATATTGCTCTGGTCACTTACCTTTGAGAAATACTGGGTTAAAGAGGTTTCTGAATTTTGGGACTCATTAAAGGATTAATACATGAAAGTCTGAAATGAAATCTTCCAGAAAGAGGCTGCTATTTTGAGTTCTCCAACATACTGACCACGAAAGCCTTCTTAACCAAGAGTAAGATCTTAGGGTTCCACAGAAGTCACAGAAAAATGGCAATTGTTACTACTGTATCTTTTTAGAATTATTTCTAGCTATACTATATTTACCCCTTGAATAGCAAGCACTTAAAAATTTAGATGTTGTAGATAGTTTAATCCTCAAAGAATTTGTTTCTTGCATTTTAGGTCCCTAAAATTACATGCAGTGCCAACACAGTTACCTTTTTTTCCAGGGTGACATGACATACACAGAGAAAGTTCGGGAGGGATTTGAAGTTATCTTATACTTCTAACTACAGTTTAAGAGATGACATTTTACAGCTATTAATTTTCTCCAAACAGAGAAATGTTACTTGAGATGTTGCTTTACTGTTACTGTTGTAGTTTCAAATTCTATGTTCAGAGAGAAAAATGCTACAGCCACAGAACAAGACTTAGATGCCAGAAAAATCCTTGTCTTTATTGTGTCTAAATAATTCCAGTCAAGATACCCTAAGATAAAGATATGCCACTGTTTTCTCAGTTCAGAACAAAACATAATAGAATTTCAATAAATATTTTTTAATCTTTAATTAGGTGGATAAACCTGAAATATTTTATAATATTATTATAGTAAGAAACATAGTTTAATGTACACCTGTAATCCCAGCACTCTGGGAGGTTGAGACAGGGATATTGCAAATTTGAGTCCAGTCTGGGCAACTTACTGACTTACCAAGATTTTGTTTCAAATTTAAAAAAAAATAATAATTATAATGATAATTATAATAATAAAAAGGGCTAGTGCAAAAGCCCTGGGTTCAAACCCCAGGTACTGCCAAAAAATAAAAATAAAATATTAAGTATAAACAATCATAACTTACTGACTCAGATTTTTTTAAGGTAAAATGGGTAACAGAAATGATTTAGCCTCTGGATAGAGTTGCTATTGGCTGCAGTTATTGAGAAGGATTTTATTATTCTCCCCCACATACAAACACACCCATTAGAGGGATGAAGGAAGTGCTCATTAGTCAACCTGAATACTAAAAGTGGTGGAGGTTAGCTCACTCAAAGCCTGACCTTTCTAAACATTTTGCTTCCTTAAAAAAAAAAACAAAAAAAACCACTTCCCTCCCTAATCTTCATTATTTGATCTTCTGGTTAATTGGGGAACAATCTCTCTTTTAACTTTGCCAAATACTGCAGGATGTTTCAGTAAATGCCACCATAAATTGAAAACTGCATTAACATGGTGGACGTGATTCCTTCCTCCTCTGATCACATGTAACGAACTTAGTCCCTGGTCTGTGCTTCGCCTATTAGTCAAGTTCGTAAGGGGTGGTACAGAAAGACTCATTTAAAGATTCTCACCCTTTGGCCTGACCAGGAGCTTAATTGCACCATGAATGCACAACGGAGATGTTTTAATACCTTAAAAATAAACATTTATGCTACTCTTCTGATTGCACTGTGCCCTCGTTATCCTTGCATGCAGTACCGCAGAAATGATGAGTTTGGCACACAAGGGAAGTGAGGGAAAAACCAATAGGTCTGTGACTGCCGATCTCGTTCACCCAAAGGACAATCCCTACCCCCAACAGTCATCACTTGTGATTCCAGGTAAGTCATTTAATTTTCTCATTCGTGGTTTTGTCCCTAAAACTGGGATATATCTAGCTTAGAATTTCTTTAAGGATTAATTCAGAAAACATAAAATGACTTCGCTGAAGATATGCCTAAATATTTCCATTCAGATGCTTTATGTGGAATACGTGATAAAATTATGAGTGTATCAGCAGGTAAGTCTTAAGGAATACATATTTTTAAAAATGATTCTTATACTGGTCACAGAACATAGTGGAAAAAAAGCTTACAAGCTAACTGGAAACCCTTATTGCAGTGTAAAATTTGTATCATAAGTTTATCTTACTTCTTTCAAAAGCAGGCGAAACAGGACACAGGAGAGCAGCAGGTCACACAGCAGCAAAGCAGCAGCACAAGGTCAGAGACTAATAAACCAGGAGACTGCGAAAGAAGAAACTTAACCGTAATGTGCCCCTGGAGAAAAATTTCCCCTTAATGGAAACCACCTTATGGTCTCGCAGTCTCCTTCCTGTTCCACAGTCAATCATGACCACAGTGTGTGTGTGTGTGTGTGTCTGTCTGTGTGTGTGTGTGTGTGTGTGTGTGTGTGTGTGTGTGTGTGTGATTTCTTCTTTGAACTTCCTGAGGACTGAAGGAAAATCTCTCAGAATTCACTTTTAACTTTCTGTTCCAAACTCCAGGTACAAGAGTGGTGGGTCCCCCGGTAGCTGTCTGGTGGTGCCTGGCTTAGACTCAGGGCACAGATGACACCTCCCTGCATGCCCCATCTCCACGTTTAGGGTGTGAAAATAGCGGACCAAGGACCAGAAGAGTTGCAGCAGTGTAGCTATTTTATGGGCTATGACACAGACACACAGAAGGCTACTTGAGTCATGAAATTGTGAAGTTGAAGAATATTTTTTACTTTCAGAGAAAACACACATGCTCTGTATACATTTCCCTGTCATATTTTTAGTTCCTTTTATTATTATAACACATTTCATTTTTAAAAAGGTAAAATAAAAATTTTTTATTTCTTCACGTGAAGCCATAAACTCCATTCTTTCATTCACAAAAATGTAACCTAAAGAAATATACACAAATGCAAAAATACCATGAAAGAACTCTTGTTATCACTTATGGGGAAATAATCTGCTCTTGATACTTCATTTGCCTTCAGTTCCTGCTCAATACAGAACCCAAACAAATAAAGCAATTTTTTCTCACCCTTCTTCACAAAGGAGTATTTCATGATGGCATCGTCAGCATTCACTCTTATTCTTCTGCTTCACCCAAAAGATTCTAAAGTGCCAGATCACTGTGCAGTCAAACAAAAAATAGAAAAAAAATAATAAAATGCTTTTGTAATGATATTTTGGGAAAAAACACTGCGTGTATATCTATACTGCTTTGAACAGTAACTATGACTAGAACTTTAGAAAAAAGGTGGTAATACAGCAAACTGTGAATATACTTCTAAGTATATAATCTTGCATCACTGCCTTTAAAATTGCTCTATTATAGCTTATTTTTAAAATTCAGAGTTCAGGAATGCAAAAGAGTGGCTTAGTACCTTCCCAGTGTCAAACTACAGCAACCCCCCTCTTTCCTATGTATACTTGTGAGACAACTGCTACTGCACCACCAAAAACAGTTCTACAGAATGTGCCAATGCCAAATCCTTTGTTCTTAAAACCATGATATTTATATCATGAGCTTCCAACTTTGAATGATCACATCATACACATTTTGTGAAAACCCTTTCAGTGTCTTCCACTTGCATTTAGGATAAGACCCCAATGCCTGCCTTGCGGGGACATCGGGACACTTCAAGACCAAGTCCCTCGCTGTGCCCCCCACGCCCTCCTAACTTCTCTTGCTCTCCAGGCTCTGGTCCCATTGCTGGTTTTCAGTCTGGGAATTTGCCAAGGTCTTCCCTACCTTCAGGCCTTCACACACAATTTTTTCTCTTCCTGGAATATTTTGTCTTTTGTTCTTTGCATGGCAATACCATAATCCTTCACATGCCAGCATAAACATAAAATCAAAGAGGGCTTTCCTGGCCTTCCCATCTAAAGTAGACCCCCTTCCTCACAACCACCAAAGTCAGGCTTTCTCACAACACCAAACTTACGTTTTACTGTACTCTTCACAAAGGGGTGTGTGCGTGTGTGTGTGTGTGTGTGTGTGTATTTGACATTTCTTCACCCACTTAATTGTAGTGATACTTAATTTTGGGTGTTGCTGATATAACATTACAGGAACCAAGTTTCTATAGCATAAAATGATGTACCTAGTACCCAGCACTTCACACACAGCATACAGTAAGCAGTCCATAAATGTTTATCAGAGGAACAGAAGCTCTCCTTGACCTGTGATTTTCTTCTTGACACACCTCTCTAGGATGTTTGAGGCCCATCATCATGTGAATTATTCTCTAGGCTGAGTATCAAATTATCAAAAGGAACATTTGAAAATATCTACTAACCCAATTAGTAACATTCACATTTGTGAAGAAGTTGTGACTTAAATTTAACATCTCCATCATGATATGTTTCACAAATCACACAACTAATGAATATTATTTACCAGTTCTTTCATTCATATTTCAGATTCATACCATCTATTTTGCAAGTAAAACATATCTGGGATGAACCAAAGACATTGCTTATTATTGAAGAAGGACACAACAAAGAATAATGCAGACTTCAACTGGAATCCAATTTCTGGGGCATGATAGCAAAGAAGGTTTAAACTTTGTTGTGGTTATTAGGTGAAAATACTACTAAATGTTATTGACTAAATGTTATTGATCTTTCATGTTCAACTCAGATTCTGATAGCATCTTCTAACCATAAGAATAATCAGATCAGAGTAGATGGGAAATCTCTCTAAAAGCTGTAATTCCCTCTACATACATCATATTCATGTTTATTTCTCAGTAATGTTTTAATCTGATTAGCACAGTTATTACAAAATTTGGTCCCAAGTACAGTAAAATAAGTAATAAGCTTTTATTTTTATCTCATTTGAAGGTAATTATCTTCTCTGGGAAGCCAAACTGCCTGTAGTAGATTATTTACTTCAAAGGAACAATGTACTATCAAGAAGATACACCCTTAACTCTCAGTTTTACATGATATAATCTTACCAGTTCTTATTACTCAAAAATACTAAAGTGTCATGGGATACAGAAGAGAATTAGGTTTGGTGCAAAGCCATTTAATTACACATTCTTCATTTTCATACTACAAATGTTACTAGCACTCCTCCAATGAGTGGATGGCTACCCGTCCTCAAAGAACAGTGCACTGGATTTCTGCTTTTAACTTATGCAAGAAAGAACATTTTCTCTAAATTATACATTTCCTTTTTCTGTTTACTCTTTCCCTCCATGTTTGTGTTATTATTTTGAGGGGAAAAATCAGAAAAAGAGGAGGTCCCGACCTCAGTGACAGAGAGTTTGCCGAGCACTCAGAGGGTAATGGGCTATGAACTCCACACGGCAGAAACAAAGGAGAGGAGGGTGGGAGGGGACAGCAAGGGGGAGAAAGAGAGACAAAGACAGAGACAGAGACAGGGAGACAGATAGAGAGGAAGACAGAGATCTCAGGAAGTAATAGGTGAGATACCTCCTACCCAGATCCAGTTCTGTCACTTGTTCAGATATTCCCAAAGAAAAGATTAAAAGATAAAATATGACTCACCCTTAAAGAAGTACGAGCTGTTCAAAAGTTTCTTGCTCGCCTTGCTTTGCCTTCCTTTCTTCTTTTTGGAACTGAATTGAACCCAGAGCATTTTACTACTGAGCTACACCCCCAATCCCTTGTATTTTAAAACAGTGTCTCCTTAAGCTGCCCAGCCTGGTCTCAAACTTGCAATTCTCCTGCCTAAGCTTCCCCCGGGTAGTTGGAATTCCAGGTGTGCACCGTCACTCACGGCTGAAACTTTCTTTTATAGAGGTACAATGCCTTAGCAAAAATTAAAAACTCGTACAAACACACACACATAGATATGTACATGGTAGGGCTCATATTTCATGATTACAAATAAGATTTTTAAAGTTCTATCTTTGTGGCAACAACCTAATTTATTGCTTGAAAACAGATATTTAAATGACTATTTAAGTAACTACTGTATTTAAGTAACTTTCTTTTTGCTTTTTTTTATTATTTTTAAATTTTATTTTAAAGAGGATAAAACCAAGGAAAATAAAACAGGATAAAACCAATCAAAACAATCAGAGTAAATGACACAGGACTTTAAAACAATACAAAATCAACAACAGTTACCATAATGCCTCTCGTTGTCTTCAAAACAGCTGTAGATACCTTCAGACACAGTAAAAATCAAACAGAACAGAACAGAATAGAACCAATAAAAACAAAACAATGAATGCAGTACAGGACTTCAAAATAAGATAATAGTAAATCCAAAATGGCTACCATAAAATATCTTGCTATCTTTGAAATAGCTGCCCATGCCATCAGATATAACAAAATCAAACAAAACAAAACAGAATAAAACACAACCCAACAAAACAATGTAAATGATACAGGACTTCAAAACAAAGCAATAGGGAATCAACAATGGATACCACCCTCAGAAGGAGATGCCCCCTAGATGCTACACTGCATACTGCTATCCTCTGAACAGATGGTCAGGCCACTGGCCCTAGAGCTGCGAGGTCAGTGAAACACCAAGACACCACAAGCATCAAATTGCATTTCACCCCAATAGCTATCATTGCAGCCTGCATTTCTCCAGATCAGACAGTTGCTTGCAGGGGGTGGTGGGGAGGGTCAGCTCTTCTTCTTTGCCAGCCTGTGCACTGGAAGGGGCTGGGGTCTGGCTGTCCCCCTGCCAGCAGCAACTCATGCACGGCACTGATTTGCAGGGAGGGCTTGCTTCTTGGTGAATCCTTGTTCTCTCCCAGCACAGTCCATGAATGGCACTGACTCATAGGGAAAGGCTTGGGTCTGGCTTTTCCACCCACTGGCGATGGCCCGCACATGGTGCTGGTTCCTCTTTTTGCTATTTAATACCAAGGAGACTTAGTGAAACACTTCCTGATTACATGTGCAGTAAGTTTTATGTAACATAGAATTATAATCTCTTATTCTTGTGACATGTATGGAAAATAAAAACACTGCCTGTCCTGGTGACTTTCTGAGCTTTTGTAAATTTCCAGAGTGATACTTATTTTTGGGTGTTACTGATGCAACATTACAGAATATATGTGCACGTGGTAGCTAATTTTATCTACTTGGCCAGGCCAATAGCACTAAACTATTTGGTCAAACATTATGCTCAATGTTTCTGCGAAGTTTTTTTTTTTTTTTTCAAATGAGATTGCCGTTTAAATAGGTTGAGTCTGAATAAAGTTGTTTCCCCTCTGCAGTGTGGGTGGGCCTCATCCCATCAGTGGAGGGGCTGAATAGAACAAAGACAGACCTTCCTGTACAAAGTAGAGACCTGTCAGCAGCCTGCCTGCAGACTCAGGAAGCACCACAGTCTCCAGTTTGGTGGGCACTCCCACCAGGTGTTAGATTAACCACACTTCTGTAATTGAGTGGGTCAGAGACTGAAAATAAAGCTCTCTGTATATGTATGCACATCCTTTGGAGAACCCCGACTAATACATGCACGTACACATACAAACTGACCTGTGAACGCCTGTTTCAGATTTACTTCCATAATTGAATTTTAGGCATTATCTCCACATTACTAATCAGATAGTGTTATTCAACATCACAAAGACTTGAGGCCAAACCTCAAATAAAACTATGTGTTCTTATTTATTTATGAAACCAACTGGTACAAAAAAAGACTTTGCCATCTGATTCCTTTTTCATTCTACTTTATCAATTACCAATTCATAAGGACCAAGTGGCTCCAAATGCTCCTGAACCCTGTAAGAAAAAACTCCATTTAACAGAAGTAGCTCTGCAGTGAGAACATGTTTCTTCTAGTAAATACCCCAAAGTGTTATTGCAGAATAGGCAACTGGTAAAGAGAAAGGACAGCTTTAGCATCCAGTAAGAGCCTTACCCATCCTTTCTATTGTCAGGCAAACGGCCTTTGGCTGAATTCATGTGAACTCGCATTACATTAGATGTATAAAAAGGAGCACAAGAGAAATATAAGATAGAGGAATAATAGTGGAGCTGACATTTTTTTAACAGTGGTTACCTCTGGAAAAGCTCTATGCACAGTCTATTGAGCACTGTGGTCAGAACTCCCGGCTTCAAGGTCTCCGTGTCACACATGGTTTATCAGGAGAAAAATGATAATGGCTGAAAACTGCATGAGTTTTTATTGTTAATGGGAGCAAGGAAAAGCACAGACTGATATACCAAGAATAATGAAAATATTCACATTTTTATATAGTAAAAATTATAGGTGAGACAAATTGCCAACTTCAGGTACAATTTTTGTTGAAATAAAGTCATTTATGATTTTGAGGACAAAAGGAGGCCTGCCTTGTACCACAACCCTGCATTTGTGATTTCCAAGCTACTTGATCAGTTTTAGGTGTCCTTATCCAGGAACCAGAAAGACATGATAACTTGGAAATTTTTCTTAATGCCTCATGATGTACATACTCAAACATCTTTGGATATTATTTTCTGCTATAGTAGAAATATATTAGTTAAGAATATTATTGTAAGCCAGGCATGGTGGCGCAAGCCTTTAATCCCAGCACTCAGGAGGCTGAGGTAGGAGAAGCGTTGTGAGTTTGAGGCCAGCTTGGGCTACAATGCGAGCGCAAGGCCGGCCTGAGCTACACAGTGCGACTCTGCCTCAAAAAACCAGGGCTGGGAGTTTGGCTCAGTGACTTAAGTACCTATCTGACAGGTGCGAGGTTGTGAGTTCAATCCCCGGTGCCGCGAAAAAAAAAAAAAGAATATTATTGTAGTTGGAGCATAAGTTCTTTCTCAAAAAGTACTTACAATGACTGTGTCTGAAGTAAAAATTCCTCTTTCCACAGGGGTATTTCAGGATGTTCCTCTTTCTTTAAAACTGACTATAGGGCCTGGGATATAGCTCAGTGGCACAGCACTTGCCTGGTAAGTGTGAGATCCTGAGTTCCATTCCTGGCACTAAAAAAACTTTAAAAAATAACTGTAGTCCAGAATTTTAGATGAGGAATTTGTGTCCAGAAATAAACAACAAATTACTGCAAGAGGTCCTACAAGGGCAGCATGTGACTTCTCAGACACTCAGAGGTTCATTTGCCAGGAATTACGTGCTTCAAGAAGAAATTATTTTCCCTTTTTTTCAAGAATCTATTTATTAGCCAGGCATGGTGGCGCATGCCTTGAATCTCAGCACTTGGGTGGCTGAGGTAGGTGGAGCATTGTGAGTTCAAGGCCAGCTTGGGCTATAACATGAGCACAAGGCTGGCCTGAACAACACAGTGCAACCCTGTCTCAAAAAATCTATGGCTGGGAGTTTGGCTCAGCAGCTTAAGCATCTACCTGGTAGGTGCAAGGTTGTGAGTTCAATCCCCAGTGCCACAAAAAAAAAAAAAAAAAAAAATCTATTTATCTTCATAGAAATGGCACCATTCTATTTGTCTAAGCATTCCTTATCTGCTAAGAAATGAGAGAGAGAAAAGAAAGAATGAAAGAAAGAAAAAAAGAAAGAAAGAAAGAAAGAAAGAAAGAAAGAAAGAAAGAAAGAAAGAGAAATTTCCTTTAGTACATGATCATACAGTGTTTGCATTGGGATTAAAATCTGTTTCAGCCCTTTTGTCTCTTTGAGTTCCTAGACACCTTCTGCCTTTATCTAAATTATCATGCACATTGTTTGCTTGGTGACTAATGTGATTTCTCCCTATTTAGGATTCACAGATGTTTTATACCACCTTCATTAATGTACATCTTGATTTATGTCATACTTGATGTTTCAAAGGCAGGAGGCAACTGCTAAATGAGTGGATGCATCCAGTTGTAGTTTAGTTGTGGTTAATTTTGCTCTGAAAGCAATCCGGAGTTTTTAAATGCAAATATTTCCATTGTTTCCATGTAGCCATGGCCCATACATTGTAGGGAAAAGGAACTGTAGCAGGGAACAATCTTCACATTCTCTAAAGATAAAGATTTAACTCTAAATTATATTGTTTCCAGTGATCCACAGCTCAGAGCCCTTACATAGGTTTCCAAATATGGGAGTACCCAGGGAGAAATTTAAAGACAATTTTCCTACCTCCTTATCACTTAACTCTTGTTAAAAATACCTTAGCATCAGGAATGTGCTACATTTAAAGGAAGATGAGAACAGATAGCAACATAAAGTCTAAGAATATTTAATTCTTAGAAAAATTGCCCGAAGTCTTCATCTTCTTTGAAATGATTTCAACTTTTCTCCCAACCTTTATATAAGATTTTATCTTGAAATCATATTCTGTCTAATCTACAGTGATCATCAGAGAAGTTCAATCAACTTCTAATAAATTTTTCTTCATACAAGTTTATGTATGTGTGGCACAGGACCCAGTACTGAGATGAGATCAGAGATAGTAAGAGGTGGGCCACACAGAAGCCGAGCACTGAACAGGAACTCTCTCTCCTTTTGATGTCTCAGGCCTCCTTTGCCTCCTACCTCCTCTGGATGCGTGGCCCTAGAAGACCAGCTTCAGCTTCAGTGAGGCTCAAAGGTATCAGTGTCACTGCCAAAGCCCATGAACTTCAGAAACTATTTCTAGCTCTAGGGCCAGTCTAGACATCAAGATAACCAAAACTCATTAAATTTATAAATAACACAGTTCATAGAATTCCAAGGGAAAAGAAAGAAAACTAAACTTCTCATTGTTCCAAAAACACGCCTTATTAATGCTCACCTGCTTGCCTGTGTCTGTTCTCCTGCCCCCAATCTGAATACCTTCTACTTTGTGCATATCTTCAGTGATTCCATTCTCACCAATTCAAGCTCTTGTTTTCTGTGAAGTTTTCCCCTATGATTATTCCTACAGTGATTACTTTCTGAATCCCTAGAGACCCATTTTCTATTCTTTTATCTGGGTTCTTAATCCCATAAGCAACAAGTATTAGGTAAATATTATTGAACAGATACTACATACCAAGAGGTGTTCTACATGTTAAGAAAAAATACTGAACCAGATAGACAACAAACACATGGAAAGTAACTATCCAGGTTTGATATATGCTGTGTTTATCTGTTTTCAAATGAGATTATACATGGTGATATGGGCCAAGGAATATCATATAATCCTTTCCTTAGCCCCTATAGAGTCTAGTTCAAGTCACAGATGACTTTGTCTATATTTCTCACAGGTATTGTCCCATTTTCCCCATAACTCTTTACCTTACAGTTTCATCTAACCCTTAGGCTTGAAAATGATGTTCTGATTCTTATTGGAAGAAACCACTCTCAAAATGTCCTTTTCTCTCACTCACAAAAGTATAAGCACCTTGGCTTGCTAACGTTTTCATACTGGTGTTGTCTACACTATCTCAAAGATAGCAGGAAGTGTGGTCTTATAGGGAGGCATGGCGTGTGTAGTCAGGAGACAGTGGCTAAAGTTCTGTCAAATCGGAGATATTTAATTTCTCTGCCTCAGTGCTTTAACTGCAATGTAAGATTTAGACAAGATTGCCTCTAATGCCTCTTCTAAATCTACTAACTCTCAATGACTGTTTTCTCCTTCTTTATGATTATTTCAAGACTGCCCAGCTCATTTTCACCTATAGATTTTAGTCTCAAGGATTCAGCAGTGTGGTTGCACATGCCTCTCATTCTAGCACTTGGGAGACTGAGACAGGAGAATTGCCACGAGTTCAAGGCCAGCCTGGGCTACGTAGTGAGTTCAAGGCCAGTCTGAACTGCATAGGGAGATCCTGTCCCAAAAAAACAAAACAAAACAAAACTTCAGTGTGGTAAGTTTTCTGTTTTGCTTTCTTCTTCCTTTTGCATATCTGAGTACTTTTCTAAATTATCTTCTTGAGTAATTAACTGAATACAAACTCCCAATCAAAATTCAGTACATATTAACTGGTAATGAAGTTGATGACTTTGTTTGCATAAGCTCACATGCTTGGATTCAACAGTACTTAATGATTTATTTGGTTTGAGAAAAAAGCATTAACTGATGCCCTAGTCTTGGCATTTGGGATGAGGGACAGTTAGCATAATAAGACTCTTCTTACATAGAATGCACTATAGGACTTTCAGTCTGCTATTTTTAAAATCTCTTTGAAAATAGGGCCCAGAAAGTTTCTATTACTATCCCACCGGAGGGTTTTTTGTAATGTTCATGTTTTTCTCAAAGTGCTAAGTGCTAGACGTATCTAACATTTTATATCTACACAGGAAAATGGTAGAAATAAATAAAACTAATAAAGCATACTTCCAAAACTTTATGCTTAACATCTTCTCATACAAAATCTCCAAATAGCAGATCAACCAAATGCTATTTGTGTTACTTTTCATAATTCTTTTCACTAATAGTATTTAGAATAGATTTGTACTTTCAACTATCATTTGCTAAGCTTTCCTACACATCCCAGAACCAGAAGGTAAGCAACTAACATTAAATACAATCACAGAAAAGCCACAAGTAAACATTTCCACTGAAATTATTGTATCTAAAAATAGTATTCACATCAAAATAATCCCTGATTTTGTCCCAAATCCAAATTAGATGCTTTAAACTGGGCATGATGGAGAATGCCTATAATCCCAGCACTCAAGAGGCTGAGGCAGGAGGATTATTGCAAGCTAGAGACCAGCCTGGGTGACAAAGTGAGCTCAAGGCCAGCCTGAACTGCAAAGCAAGACTTTGTCTTGACAGGACAAAAAGAAAGAAGAAAGAAAGAAAGAAAGAAAGAAAGAAAGAAAGAAAGAAAGAAAGAAAGAAAGAAAAAGTTAGATGTTTCAGCACCAGAACCTTCCCCTTAAAACTTTTATAATATTATAACTACAGAATTTCTGCTTGTTTACATGACCATATTTTATCTATGATCTTTTTCTTTCTTTTTTTTTTTAAAGATCTTGACATGTGTTTTATTTTCTTTTAATCATTTAAGAGACAGTGTTGATTTGGTGATTTTTTTGTATAATTTTTACGTCATCGAGGAAATTTTACTTTTGGCTAACACTTCAATATGCTTAAATGTGTATTACTTCTGGATGTCTCACATCTGTCCCAGAATGACTTCCGAGTTTCAAAATTGTCCCATGTATATCTAGTTTCCAGAATGATAATTTTAAGAATGTCACTTGAAATGTCTCTGCATATAGAAAAAATAAGAATAGAGGGTAGCATCAACATCTGTGGTCTTAATTCTACATTGCAGACATCTCAAGAGGTCAGGGAGACTTTCTAACTGGCCATGTAGTAACAGATGTGTAGGGAATGTATGAACCAGCTTTAACAGGATGCTGCATAGTTTAGATCTTAGTGAATAACATGTTATTTAAATGCTACTTTATAGAATCATCTCAATTAATCAATGGCATGTTTTCCTCAAATGTATTGAAAAAAATAGTATTGTTTCATTTTCTCCAGTATCTGGCATAGTAGTTAGAAGAACTGAAACTTAAAACAAATTTTTAAAAATATACCTTCTAGTAGTCATTCAGATCACAGATATAAAAATACTGAGAAGGAGGAACAAGGCAAAAGGAGACAGAAGGAGGTAATCAAAAAAGAATTGACATGCCTTCATTGTTGAAAAGATAACTAGATTTCTTCATGTTTTCATGTTTTTCTAGGCCTTCATATCAAAATATAAAAGAATTGCTTAAACCAACTCTGACATTGAGCCAAAATGTGAAGTCCCTGCTGGCTGTAAGGTTCTTTGAACATATTAGTCCCCACCAGGGCCACCCCTTCTCACCACTCACACTGTGGCTCTTATCTGCCCTTGGGCCTCAGTGTAAACGCGCTTCATCAAGAGGCCATCTCTGAACATTCCCCTTCTGATCCACTGTAATCACCATGTAGCTTCTCTGGCTGGGTGTCCTGAATAGCAGGTAGGTTTATAAACACTGCTATAGTCATTTCTGAAAATAGAGTCTATCGCGCTTGCTAAAAATGAATGATTCACCTTGGGAGAAAACATACATCAAACTGAAAATTTGTACTGACAACTGTGATAGCTAACACACCTATTGGGAAATTTCTGTGGGTGCTGACAACACTTTAGACACAATGTCTCATTTGTCCTCATGATTCCCCCAGTATTAATAAGGTGCCATTATTATCATCCCACTTATAAAACTGATACCATAAAGATGGTGAAAGTGATCACAGGACCAGTAAGTAAAAGAACAAGGATTTGATCCAGGTATGATGTTAAAAAGTCATGTCATTTCCTAGTATTGTTGAATTTCCCAAGAGATGTGACCTCACAGGACTGTGATCTTCCCCTGTTTCCTACCTCTAGGAATCCAGATGACTCTGTTAGGGTTAGATAGAGTGAGTGCCTAATAAGCAGTCTTCATAGCTCATGGTTTCCTTTCTTCTGGCGGCCCCCATACCTAATGCACACGTGCTTCTAGCACACACACTCATATAACTGACTCTAGTGTCCTGGCTACAGGCTATAGGAGAATAAACTGCACCAGAGTTGCAGCCTGGGAATGGATGGGAGAAACAGACAGTGAAGATGGGTTGATTTCGTCTCTCTTCAAGGTCTGGATATAAAATATAAAAAGCTGGGTATCGTAAACAGCTCTATGTTCCATTTTATGCTCTGAGCTGAATGGA
Organism: Dasyprocta punctata; assembly: GCA_004363535.1. Lineage (NCBI taxonomy): Eukaryota > Metazoa > Chordata > Mammalia > Rodentia > Dasyproctidae > Dasyprocta > Dasyprocta punctata. The sequence goes on along the minus strand of RJWM01018372.1, from coordinate 21,989 downwards.
AAGTGAGTCTATAGAAGGAAAAAAAATACTAAATAGGTAGAGAGCAGCAAGATAAGCAAGAGAGGGGGGGAAAAGAAGGAGAGAGGGAGAAGGGAGAAGGAAGAGGGGGGAAGAAGAGAGAAAGAAGGGGGAGAGAAAGAGAAAGAGAGAGAGAGAGAAGGGCACATTCATATCAAAGTTCTCAGTCTGTTACATGGCTCAACTTCATCCTTGATCTTGAGATCTCTCATGTCATTAAGATACGCATTCATGTTTTGCCATTTTTGGCCTAAATAATTTCCTATTATTTGCTTGCCAAATAATCTAACACGTGTAAGTAAAATAACAGCTTGCTTCAACTAAGAGAAAGCAAATTCTGGGAATAATTAATGGTTTCCCCAAGTAAAAAGATAAAAAGTGATAAAAAAAAAAGATCATAGTTTTTCAAGGGCTCTATAAACCACTGAAGCAAGAACGAAGATACTATTAGGCAATAACTACGAGTTGAAAGAGTCTATGTATAAACAGATGAAATACATACTTTATGATCATTATTAGGAAAGAAGCACATCCAAGTCAAATTAAACTGTTTCATTTTGTCTTCAAGGTTTCAAAGTCAAAACGTTTTCTTTTGCAAAGAAGACTTTTCTCCAATATCTTTAATTCCATCTAGTAGTGAGATAAGAAAATGGATCATATATTATTTAAATTCCTCCCAGCTTTTGGACAGAACATTTGGTAAAACCTGCCAATCTTCCCTCCCCTAGCACACAAACTTCCATTTCTGACTCATTATCCAATTCTATATCTATTTCATGGTAGCCCTGGCATCTCTGAGATGCATTCCAGCATGTGTCAAGATTGCTTCCTCCAGGTTCTGTGCAAGGCGAAAATCCACATTCCTGTCTGGAGAGTCCTGTACCCCTTCTCTCATTTTCTCTCCACTGTCCTCCAGGCTTTCCTTCTCCTGGTTTGGGGAGCCATTTCCCCAGCCTGCAGTTGAGGGTAGAAGGGATTGGAGGAGGGGCTTGGGTCCTAGTGAACAGCTGGGGCCCATCACTTCTCATTGCAGGTCTTGGGGAGATGTGGTTGACAGAGTGATGCACAGAGCCTGTCCCAGTTAATGACTTCACCATTCTCCATCATTATCCCCATCATTAGGAAATTAGGAGGACAGAAGGTATTTACTGTAAACCTGCCACCTCCCAAGGAGAGATAAATAGAAACTGATAAATGGGCTCTTCTGGTGCTGTTCGTCTATTAACCTTCTGCTTCCCAGCTCCGGCATATGCATGCCATCCTGCCATTAATATCCAGTAATTGGCATGGCAGCGGGCAATACAATCATACCTTTACTGTGAGCGTTCCCTCCGTGTGGTGTGCCTGTGCAAGCACACAATTACAGTCATAATGAAGCTCTGCTAAGCAGCCCAGTGGAAAGACATTAGGCAGTTGTTCCTAGCTATAACACTAGCCTCCCACCGTCACTCAGCACTTAACTCTTCACTAGCCTGGGCACTGGCTGCCAACACTAATTTTTCTGCTGTTTTTACACACATTCCAATGTAGTCCTTACAGGTACACTTTTCTTTTTGTTTTTGTCTTTTTAATAGTTTCTCTCCCTTAACTTGGTGATCCTTGGTAGAAAAGGCATAACTAACCTTGGAGTGATTTGAAACTACCTTAACTGATTGATTGCCTGGCATAAAAGCAAAATGGAGTTTCATCTAGATGGTGGCCACTGGTGACCACTGGGTGATACAATTCATTTGTTACCAGTTGAAAGTGGAGCTTTATAGCAGGATTTCCTGATGGGATTCTGTATTCTTTAGCACAAGAGGAAGAGAAGATGTCTCTCATTGATTCTCTGAAATAGACCAGACAAGAAAGTAATAACTTTAGTCCTTTTGTTAGAAAGACAACATCCTCTGTGTCTGTTCACAATGCTTGGGGATCTTGAAGGAACGTGAATCTCAGCAGATCCTGAAAGAGTTCACAGATAACCAAAGCCCACAAAGAGGGGCACCTCATTCTGTTATCCATCTGCTCACATTGTGGCTGCAAAATGAACATTTGGTCTCTGCTTCCCTGACCTATTTCTCCCTCAGTTAAACTCTCGTGTTTACTACGATGACTTCACAATAGTGACTGAAGTGGGCAGACTGCATCTCAGGATGAAACACAAAAAGCTAACATAGGACAAGTTCTGTGGAATAAATCAAGCTTATCATAAATATAGCCCTAGAAGAAAAATAAAATAAAATAAAATCAAAAGTCAGTTGCAAGGGGTAGGTGAGGATGGGGAGAGGTAATATCAGCAAAGAGATAAAAAGCAATAAAAAGACCGAGAGGAAAATGACATGACAACCTTATTACTGGTGTTCAGGAACCATAGCCTCTCTGTCAGAAAAATACCAGATCACCCATTTGAGAACTTCATAAAACTAAATGATCAATAGATTATAGCTCTGGCCTTCCTTCCACACAGCATAAAACAAATAATAATATCTCCAATAAATATAACAAATAGGGCAATCTTTCCCATCTCCTGCAGACCCCAAGCAGAACATGCTACAAGATCTTTCCATCTCTTGTTCAGGAGGATACGAAGCAGTTTGCCAGACTCCCAGTCAAGCACAGCCTCTCCAGCTGTCTTCCCATCAAGCACCTTTAAACACAGAGTTTGGACAGAGCTGTGCCATCTCGTGCTCCTGAAGGCTTTTATTCTGCAGGAAGACCTAGGGCAGACACTCTGTCAGTCAGCATTCTTTGAAGTAAAACTCTCTAGACACTAACACCAGCACATGTCTCTCATACAAAGACAAATAACTTGCAATCATGACTCAGTGACAGGTTAAGAGATTGATTCCAATTCTGCCTCTGCTTCACCATTCCTTCTGTCTGTCAGCCTTTATATTTTTGCAAAGCCCTTTCACACTTACTCTTCTGGTTCAAACCCTGAAACAATAGTCAAGGTACGACATTAGGACCCCTACTGTACACCTGTGGAAACTAAGACTTGGGAAAGATAGGGCACTTCCACAGCTCACATATCTAAGACTCCAATGTTCATTCCTTTCCAGGGTCACTGTGCTGTTAACTGGTGTATTCTTTATGTGAGAACAGCTATCCTGTGAACACAGAACAAGTGTGAAATACGCGTTTTGGTATCAGTGTCCTGATTTCACCATCTACTAGCTAGCAGAACTTCATGAGCAATTTTAAAATTATGCTGAATTTTTCCTCATCAGTGAGAGGAGATGATGCTAATAACAGTTCTTACTTCATAAATAAATCTAAATTATTATACATATACATTTATAATGTTAGTGTGTAACAATCTAAAATGCTTTCATTTGGAGCATTTCCTTCTCTGTCTTTTTCTTCCTCTTTCTTGTAATAGACATTTTACTACAATGCCCCTTCAGTCCAGGGAAAGTTTAATGTAAGTACATTTTGCAATATTCTAGCTCTTTGAACATTAGTAAACTAAATAACATAATGGCAACTCTCTATTTAAATAGAATAAGATTAACCAGTGCACTTTATTCCTTTGCTATGCCTGATTAATTTTCTTATGATCCAAAGTTATGATCTCATTCAAGAATCAGTCTCTTCTTTGTAAAATAGAAAGTGTATACAAATGTGCTATAAGTGCTGATTAAAGATTAGTTATAATCAGGCAGGTGCAGTAGTGCATACCTGTGATCCCAGCACTCAGGACTATTGCAAGTTTGAGCCCAGTCTGGGTTATATAGTGAGTTCAGGCAAACCTGGACTATATACTGAAACACCTTGTTTCAAAAGACAAAAAATAAAAAATAAATAAACAAAATAAAACAAGATTAGTTACAGTCAAGGAGTATATATGCACAGTATAAAAGTTTAACATGACACCTTATAATTAATTCTTTTGTCTTTCCTTCTGTTTAGTACTCACTTATCACCTCAAGTGCTGGTCCACCCTTTGGAGTATCTCTTCGTCTTTTACATCTCCTCTTCCATGTCAAAAGACATATCTATCTCAGTTTCCACAATCACAGCTGGTCCACCCTTTGGAGTATCTCTTCGTCTTTTACATCTCCTCTTCCATGTCAAAAGACATATCTATCTCAGTTTCCACAATCACAGCTGATAACTCTAAGACCATCAACATTTCATTAAGCAAAACTATTTAGTTCTCTAGAATTTAATTCTCACATTCAGAGCATGCTCTCTTCATTTGGGATTCTCAGTTGGACAGGATGCTATCTTTCCCCACCCATAAGCTTTTGGATATACATGGGAGTGTTTCTAGTTATCAAAATAACAAGGACCAAGTAAGCAACATAGATACAAAATCAACAGTAAAAAAATCAATTTTATTTCTACATTCTAGCATTAAACGTTCTGCAGAAATAACAAAATAATCCCACTTATGATAGCATAAAAAAGGTTAAACTAGAAATAAATTTATTTAAAAAGTGTAAGGCATTCATGCTAAAACTATAAAACACTGTTGAAGAAAACTAAAGAAGGACTAAATAAAAGGAAACATACTCTGTGCTCATAGACTGGAGAATTTTACACTGCTAACATGGAAATAATTCCCAACCCAATCTACAAATTCAATGTAATACCTATTACTATGCCTACCTACTGTTTTGCAGCATTGACACATTGATCCTAAAATTCATATGGAAATACAAGGAAGCTTAAATAGCCAAAACAACACTGAAAAGGGAAAATTTGGTAAGAACTCATATTTTCTAACTTGGAAACTTACTATAAAGCTACAGTAATCAAGACAGTCTGCTACTGGCAAAAGGATAATCACATCAATCAAAGGACCATAACATTTAGATCCAAAAATCATCCCTTACACTTAAGGTAATAGACTTTTGACAAGGATTCTCAGATCACTGAATGGGAAAGAATACATTTTTTAAAACAAATAATGCTGTACCAAGTGGATATCCACATGCAAAAGAATGAAGTTGGATCCTTGTTTTATAACATGGACCAAAAAATACCTTAAAATGGATCATACAGTAAATATAAGTGTTGAAAGTATAAAACTTTTAGAAGAAAACATAAATCTCTGTAACCTTGGATTAGATAACTCATATATGACACCAAATACACAAGTAAAACAGAGAAACAGATAATCAGACTTCACTGAAATTAAAAATTTGTATTTTAACAGACCTCATCATGGTGGAAAGAAAATACAAGAATGAAAGAGATTATCTGCAAATCACATATCTGATAACACAATTGTAGCTAAAATATATGAACAACCCATAACTTACTACTTTAAAAATACTGAATTTAAAAAAATAGGCAAAGAATTTGAGTAAACATTTCTGCAAAGAAGATATAGCAATGACCAATAAGCAATAAAAAGATGCTCAAAATCATTAGTAATTGGGGAAACACAAATCAAAATCTTAAAAAGATACTATTTCTCACCTACAACAATGGCTGTAATCAAAAAGATAAACCATAGAAAGTGTTGGCAAGGACATAGAGAAACTGGAATACCGTCTATTACTGAGAGTATGAAACTGTACAACCGCAGTGAAAAAGTCTGACAGTTCCTCAAGATTTAAACATAAGAGTTTTTACATAACCCAGCAACTCCACTTTTAAGTATATATGCTAGAAAATTAAATACGTGTGTTTGCACACAAATTTATAAACAGATGCTTACAGCACCATTATTCATAATACCTAAAATTTATGTGGATTCAGAGAATATGCTAGTGATTTCCAGGGAATGGAGTAGAATGACACTCTTTTTTTTCAGGAGTGATAAAATCATTCTGGAAATAGTGAGTTTTCTAAAAGTTAGTGAGTTTTCTAAAAATATTGAATGCACTAGTACATACCTGTATTTCTCAGATACTTGTAAAGTTGAGGCAGGAGAATCAAAAGTTTGAGTCTAGTTTAAGCAACTCAGTAAGATCTGGTTTCAAAACTTAAAACAATTAAAAAAAAAAAAAGGTCTGTAAGTATAGTCAGTGGCAGTGTATCTGGGTCCCTGGGTTCAGTCTCCAAGAAACACACACACATGCACACACACACACACAAACACACACAGAGAGGGTATTGTATACATTGAAAAGGCTTTTATGGTATATGACACATCTCAATAAAACTTTTACTTAAAAAAAAAGATGAGGAACTTACGACTGGTAATTCATATGGGTACCAAATATGCTAGATACTGTATTCTGAAATGTCATTGAGAATCCTGTTTAACAGACTTTTAAAAATGAAACACATTGGCATTTCTTTCCAAGCCATTTATTTCTGAACTAAATTCTCCTCTCCTTTCTTCTTATTATCACTGTTGTGGGAAATCAGTGTTGTACGGTAGAAAGGGCACCAATGAAGAAGTAAGAAGATTTGGATATGAGCCTGGGTTAACTACCAGAAGGTTATTTCACTTCCCTGAGTTCCTTTAATCACCTAACAGATATGAGTATGGTAGTTATTCATATATGGCAAGTTGGCTGTGCCACAGTGCCCAGATTTGTGGTCAACTTCAGGGTGTTTCTGTTAGAGCAATTGTGATGAAATTAAAAACAAATCACTTCCCTTCCCACAGTGGATGGACATCATCCAACCAACTGAAGGTCAGAATAGAACAAAGACTTCTCTTGAGTAAAGGGAAATCTTCCACTTTTGCACTTGAACTACTACAGCAACTCTTCCTTTATCTCCCACCTACCAGCCTATCCTGATAATTCTAGATTTGCCAGCCTCTATAATGATGTGCATCAGTTCCTTACCATAAAGGTCTACACACACACACACACACACACACACACACACACACACACACACACTACTGGTTGTTTTGTTTTGTTTTGTGGAGAATGATGACTAACACAAAGAGTATGCCTTACAAAGTTTTAAGATCTCTTCCATCTCCACAAGCTTCAGCAATCAAAAGTACATATACGGGTATTGAAAGCTCCAGTTGCTTCTAGAGTATTTGGGAAGTTCCTTATCAATTGTATTGAAATAAGGTAACAATTTGGTAAATGTCTAGAGAAACAATACTTGCACTGACACACCTGCCTTATAACTGTCCTCTAAACTTTAGAATGAAGTATAATGTTCCCTAAAAGTCTATGTGATCAGAATATAACAGGTGTTCATATAATTTAAGGGCAGCCAGACCTGTTCAGCACAGCTGATACAGTGGTATGCATGAAACTATTTACTTTTGAATAAAACAAGTCCTGACATTCTTACCAAGCAGAAGACATCAGTCTTTTCCATTATCAGACATAAAGACTAAGTTCTCATCATTAAAGTATAGCAAATTCTATGCTATTTTATAACTATCAAGATGTGTATTGTTCATCGTTTTTCATTTTCTGTGTATTTGGCAACGCAAGCTTTTGCCATTTCACAGCTCATTTGCAACTCCACCAGCTTTGCTGCACTCGTTACTGTCTCTGGCAAAAGGTTTGGTGAGACAAGCAGTTGATGCAAATGAGATTTTTAGATTATCCATGCTTTCCCTCCTACCATGACCATGGATAATCAAGAATTGACTGTGCAAAAAGAAAGAATGCAATTAGGCATTAGATAAGGAAGGCATCACACATAAAGTCACTAGGAATGCCTTAAAGGGACTGTCAAGGGGAGAACAGCACCTTTGAAAATAAAAATGGTTCTCAAACTAATGTTACTTGATGTTTTCTGAAATGGCTCAGAAATGATCAAAATGATCAAAATGATCAAAAACTTATAACAGTAAGTCAACAGCCCATTTCAGAGTGAGGAAAATACCTTCATTATTTTGCAGTGTCTAACAGAGGATCTACAATGATTTAATGAAACTATCAGTAATCAGTCTATTCAAGAGGTGTGTAATTACAGCTTCCTGACTTACAGAGAGAGAGTACCAGAAAGGCACTGAGGATATAAAGACAATAAGACAGAGAATATTTGTTTATATTTCAGTGAAGCAAATCAATAAATACTTTCAGTATAACAGGGCTAATTCTATGACAAGGGAATCCCCTAAGTATTAGGAGAAGGGTTCACTTAACAAAGTCTGACAAGTCAAAGAGACTTTTTTGTAAAAATACTTCAGTTCAGTGGTTGAAATGATTAAGAGTTAGGTTTTTTATTTTTAAAGAAAAAGACAATTTCAAACAAATAAAAACATGAACAAAAGTATGAGGGATCAAAAGAACCTGATATTTTTGGGCAACTGTAGCAGTTTCGTATCCTTGATTCTAACATGTAACTCATGTAGAATCAGTTAATAAAAAAAGAGACATAAACCATTCATGGAATTACTTTAATAACCCTTGCTAAAAAAATTTGGGCTTGACTCAGTAAAGATGAAATGCTATTGAAGAATTCTGACTATGAGTATTGTAATCCCAAATATTGAGTACAGTAATCGAAGTACTGTAATCTTTTCTCTAGTCTTCCTCACAATCCAAGAAGTTATATTTATAACTCCACTGAGACGTTATTGGAATCCCGGCAAGTTAATTTCAATCTACCACCTCCAATGCAACCCACGGCGAGAGTAAAGACACGGAGACATATTCAGAGTTAAGGGCGGCCAAGGGATCCTGAGTCCAATCCTCGTGAGGATGTGCAGACAAAGGCCCTGATCCTAGGCCTCTCCCAGAATTTATTATCTTGTGTAGAAGGGGGTGGCTCGAAGATGCGTGACAGTGAGGATGGTGGGAACTACATGTAAGTCACTTGAGCTGGCTAGCCAGGTAGTGAAATAGGTATGTCTGCAGAACGCAGAGATAAAGATATGTAGAGGGATCAATTTGCATAACCCAATCAAGGTAGCAACTGAATTGTTTTAGGAGGCTGCTGCTTCAGTTTCTGATATGTAAACTTTTTGCCCTGGACTCACAGCCTCCTTCTCCAGGCTCATACCCAGTCGACATTCCTGGAGCTCACTGGCTCTACCATCCCACTGTGCTTTATATATTTTACAGAGGTCACTACGCGAGGAAACAGGAAACTATTTAATGACTTTAGAGATTGCATACCAGTACCTCTGCTAGCCTTATTTGCAATGCTTAGAGCCAATTGAAGAGAGAAGGAAATACCATAGTCAGCTCTGTATATATCATTATAAGGAAATAAATCCCAATATAATCAAAGTTGCAACAATTGATCTGCATTTAAGGGGAGCCACTCAAGTTGTCTCCCACATATGAGTGGTGTGGTTAAACTGATATTGTAAGCTGATCATCCACAGAGATAATGTGGGGAGGTTTGATTCACAGAGATGAGGATATGAAAAAGAAAAATCATTGATACACAAAGAAAGCTAAAACAGGAATATTTTAAATAAGTAAATGCAGGTGAGAATAAAGGAAAAGACTTTGAAACATTTAGAGGATAAATTGTCAGACTGTTGAACAATTGAATATAGTAGAAGAGGAAGAGGAAAGGAGAGATGTCACACAGAAAATACAGAAAGCATGAGGTGACTTGGTGGTACCATGGTAATTCAAATTGAGAAAGGAAATATACCCAAGAAGTTACTGTAAAATACTGTTTCAACCTTGTCTATGCATGCGAGTCAATATGAAAAGAAACTTATCCTCAAGCATTGCACAGACTACTTAAGGCAGAATTTCTGGGATATAGTCAGACTCTAGAGTTACGATATTAACCGGAAATAAATGTGAGCCCAATACTATAATGTTTCTTCATGGCCCATGAAGGAAACAAAAAAGAAACAGCCACAATTGTATGAAGAGAATCATTGTTTTAAAGTAAAACTGCGATATGGTGTTGTATTTCATTTCAGAAATCCCTGACCACCACAGCATAGCACACTTCAAGTGATTAGCTGTTTTGCCAATACAGGATCAATTAGTTGGTTATGCTTCATTATAAATGGGTTCCAAAAGTTTCATTTCCTTTACAACATAGTAAAACATATATTATTATAACTAAATAGATATATACAATAATTATAAGAATTCTGAGATAAAAATCAAAATCCTTTATGGAATAAATAATTTATTTTTGAAGCTTTATCTGTTTAGCAGTTTTATTTTCTTCATGATCTTTCTAAAGGACTAGGTGCTGGAAGATGGGTTAGAGCTTCATTGTATTTATAGATTAAAATTTAGAATTTAATGTACACACACACATATAGAAATATATATATATTTATTTATAACATTTCACCCCCAAGTTATTAATGCATATTTGTTTGCCAAAAAATTACATCATAGTTTTATTGTTGAGGCAATACAAAAACACCACTTTTGGATGCAACCGAAAATGTGATTATGACCTCTAACAATGCTAATTTAAGTATTAATTTCCATCCATCTCAGCAACTGGCAGCGTCCATCAATTATAACATTAGCTGCCTGGTGATTACAGCTGCAAAAAACAGAATTAGTGTTTAAGCTACTGTCATTCACCTGAAATTTTACAGTTCTAATTAGTGAGCCAGGAAGCCTGTCAACAGCTAAATGTCAGATGATTGACCTGCAAAGACAGACTCCCCCACCACTTTCCCAGACTTGCTCATCCAGCATTGCTGTATCATTTCTTCCTAGCTCAGAATTCACACTATCAGAAAAAAAAGAAAAACTATTTTGACTTCTGTGAATGCCCCTGAACAAGTTAGAAGGGCACTGGACAAAAGATCCTTTGAGTCCAAGCACCAGGAGCAGTCTGCAGAAAGTGGTTCCCATTCCCTTTTACTTTATGCCACTGGCTTTTGCAAATCCTCACATGGCAATTATTACTTTATTTGTTTACTATAATTAAAAAAAAAACATTTATAGGTGGCAGACACTTGGCCAGACATTGTGGATATATCAATCAGTACTAGGAAGAGGTCTGTACTCTCAAGGCAGCTATGTTCAAAATAAGATAAACACTTGATGGACATCAATAAGTTAAGAGACTATCATTTTGATAGGTTCTTCGAAAAGAATTTAAATAGTCACCTGATTGAGAGTGAGAGGCTTGGTGGCCAGGGAGGGGCACTTAGATGAGGGCTGAGCTGAGTGTGCTGATAAAATGGAGCCAGAATTCAAAGGTTGCAGGACGAGCACTGTAGTAAGAGGGTAAGAAGGTCCTATCATGAAAGTAAATGAAAAGTTTTGAATATCTTGAAAAAGAAAAAAGCACTGTGGAACATACGGGCCAAAAATAAGATTAATCAGCTGGGGATTTAGCTCAGTGGCGCAAGTGCCTGCCTGGCAAGTGTGAAGTCATGAGTTTGATCCCTAGTACCAAAAAAATAGAAAAATAAGATTAAGCCAAGCTGAAGTCACAGACATGGATGGAGTCCATGTAAACCATGCAATGGTTTTCATTCCAAGCACAAAAAACATCACTGGAGAGTTTTATATTGATTTATGTTATTTTTTAAAGTCACTTACTTTGGTCACTGTGTAAAGAATGGATTATAATTCTTGAAAAATTTTTACATATTGACTGCAAGAATATGAATAAAAATGCTCATAGCAATATTGTTTATAACAGCAAAAACTGAAATAGGACAAATCATCAACAGTAGAATGAGAAATCAGTTTTGCAACAGTCCTACAATAGACTTACATAATGATGAAAAGGGTAACTACAGTAGGACATATCAACATAAATGAATCCAAATAATTATGTGTTAGAAAAACAAACTGTATAATAAAATATATTGGATGATTCCACTCATAAAATTCAACAGTGTATGTAATATAAATAATATCTATTTTAGGATACATGCATACATGGTGAAGTCCAACAGTGTAAACTGTGGACATACTCTAATGTGATACACTATTGTAAGTGTATTGAAGGTCACACTATTGTAATCTCCACTCTTTCGGTGCAGGCTTCTAACCAGTAGAGTATACAAAGATGAGGAGGTGTCATACTCACAATCATGTTTCATTATACAAGACGTCCCCTTAGCAGATGGAAGCAAGACATTCTACTAGCTCTGAAATAAGGTCCTGAGAGTCTATGATAAAACCAATGGTAAGAAACTTTCAAGCATCAGGAGCAGACAAAACTTCTGGCCAGCAAAAACCCAGACCCTCAATTCCTAAACCACCAAAAGATGAATTCTGCCAATAATCTTTGGGGGCTAGAGATAGATCTTTCCTCGGCCAACACTTTGATGATAATGCAGCCTAGCCAAAGACACCTGAAATGCAGCCTTGTCAACCTGTGAGCAGATTACCTGTGCCCATATCCAATAGACATGAACTATAGGATAATCAGTATTGGTTATCTCAAGAGGACAGGTATGAACGGAAGTGGAAGCAATCAAAGAGGGTCACAGAGTGAATTTGGAAGCTATTGTTAATATACTCTTTCATTTTGCTTGTAAAGTACCCTCATATTCCCTAGGTTTTAACCTACTGTTCCTTTCTCAAGTACACAGTTTTTTTTTTTTTTAAGAGAAAATAGATACAGAAGATAGAAACAAAAACCAAAAAAGACAAACAACAACAGATCTGATACAATAACATCGCAGGTTTACACACTTCAAGTATACAGTTTGTTCCAGAATTCCTCCCCACCCCATGGACTTCAAAATCCCCAGATGGTCAACTCTCTTATATAAAATGGCATAGTATTTGCATAAAACATACATGCAACACATCCTCCTAAATATTTCAAAACATTTCTAGATTGCTTCTAATATCTAACACGATGCAAATCCCAAATAGATATTATACTGTATTGTGTAGGAAATAATAAGAAAAAGACTGCGCATATTTAGTATACATTCAATTTTTTTTCAAATATTTTCTGTCCATAAATTTATGGATGTGGAACCTGTGAATATGGAGGATCATCCATATTTTTTTTTTCACCCTTTTATTTCTGACCTTATCCTTTGACATTGTCTAAAATTGAGCACCTTGAAAATGTTGGATATCTTAAATCAATTCTTAGAGCATCTGTCTTTACCAGATTAACCCACTTATATCTATCATACTGTCTATTATTTTAGGGTCAAATATTGCCATAATTTAACATACATTTTGCATTTTGTGTACTTTCTTGGTATTCTTTTCATCATTCCTACTTTTCATAGGATATACAGTGGTACCTCAATTTAAAAACTTAATTTGTTTCACAATTTTGCAGATGACCACATTTGTGTTTGGTGAGGTAGATGGCCACGGTTGTGCTTTGTCACCCAATAAAAGAGTTTACAAATAGAGGCAAAATTTTGCAAAACATTTTTGTTTGCTAAACAAGTTGTTTATAAATAGAAGCACTCATGAACTGAGGTATTACTGTACAAAGTGTTCATATTCTGTTTGTCTTATTTGCTATATTTGCTCTTCTAATAGATGGACTTACCCTAGGACTCATTTAAACTTTTTCCTAATGAACCAAGTGCTACAGTATGCTGACATGTTACTTTAGTCACCTCGTGACCATTATTCCACCCATAATGCTGTGTGTAATTTTAGTTCCGGGGAATGTTCAAATATTCCTTCAGAGCTGAAGAAGAATCCACCAGTCTCTGCTAGTTTGCCTTTTTGTTAGAATAAGAAAGTTTTTGTTATAATGTTTAGTTAATTTCTATCTCTTCATCAATGTAGCAAGCACACAATTGTCTTATTATTAGTCTTTCAGGTTTACAGATATGCCATAATATTTTGTAAGAATAATTAATTCTGAAGTGAAACATGGTATCTGATATGAGTATGTATTTAATAAAGTCAGTAAATTAACAAGTAGAGTTTAAAGAACTAAATGATTGCTTTTTTTTTTTTTTTTTTTTTTGCGGCATCGGGAATCGAACGCACAGCCTCATGCCTGCCAGACAGGCGCTTAAGCCACTGAGCCAAACTCCCAGCCCTAGTTTTTTGAGGTAGGGTCGCACTATGTAGCTCAGGCTGGCCTTGTGCTCACGTTGTAGCCCAAGTTGGCCTCGAACTCACAACGCTCCACCTACCTCAGCCTCCCGAGTGCTGGGATTAAAGGCCTGCATCACCAGGCCCGGCTGATTGCTTTTTTTTTATCATTACTTTATACATGCTCTGGTAGCACCAAGAAGGTTAAAATTTTAAAAAATCTTGTTTAGCCTTTCCTTTTTATCAAGAGCCAGTGTGCTGCCAGTCATTCACTTGAAACACTGACGCCACACCATCAGTTCACAGAACATGTGTCTGCTTATCCCAAGCATGCTCAGTCACTGCAAGCATATTGCTTTTAATTAAGCACCTGTTATACACAAGCCGTTGGGATTATTAATGTGCAGGATGGGAAAAATAATTCAGCAGAACCCACCATGAGCTTATCTTCTAATAATGGGAGATAAATATCCTCACAAATAATTAGAATGTAAGGTTTAATGTGATAAATGCAAAAAAGGATTATAAAAAGATGGATCATAAATTCGGAGGATGGCTTTTATAAAAATTTTGCACTTTGGGACTAGGCCTTTGAAGAAAGCCAGAATTTGATCTTCATAAGTGAATGTGTTCTTTTATTTCACCGTTAGGCCCTCATGAACACTATTTTAGCTGCATACACACTCATTCTCAGGCTCCTCTTAGCCTACCTAATTCTAGCTTATTCTTAGGTCCTCTGCTTCATTGCCCATCTTTCAGGGAGTCTTGCAGCTCCCACTCTCACTTCTCTGAGGTGGGCTTAGTGCCTGTCTTACATGTGCCCCCAAAAAACTGGCAAGTGAACTCTATTATAATTTTTATCTTTGTCTACTCTGACTCCCTGTTTTTTTGCGAGGTTGAATGTTTCTGTATCTGATGAATTGTTAGCCAGAAGCTCACAGGCATCTACTTGTATAGATTATTTGTACTTAGACATAGAGACCTACGAGAAGAATTTTTTTTTTTTTTTTTTAGCAAGGACAGCAAAAAGAAGGAGACACCAAAGGGCAGGCACATCTCCTCTGCTGTCTGTGCCCAGAGGCTGGGTCTGACATTACTTTGTGAGGCATAAGCAGTGGGGCCCCAGCAGTGTTGCTTGATAGTTCAGGTAATGAAGTGCAGCAGAGGTTGAGCTGAGGGCATTTTTCACATTCTGCTGAAAACAGTGGAGACACTGCACCTTAAGGATCTGGCAGGGTTGAGAATACAGGACACTGGGCACCCAGCAGGGCAACAGACATGTCTTAGTTGCTTTCCTGTCGCTGGAACAAAGTACCTGACACCCACAAATGAAAGAAGAAGTTTATTTTAAATCACAGTTTCAGTCCGTGCTTGGCTGGCCCAGGGCAAAAACAATACAGTGAAAGGACATCGAAGATGAAAGGTTTCAACCATTGGCAGCTAGGAAGCAGAGAACAAAGGGAGAAGATAGATACAAGAATAAGTCTTTCCAGGTCTTGTCTCCAGTGACCCACCTCTAGCCAGGCTCCAATGGATAAATCTACTAAAGAGCATAGCCCCCATGATCTAATCATCTTCCACATACATGAGACGCTTTAGATTTAAATCCTAACATGTAGAAGCATAATAAGTCTGGGCCTTTCCAGGAGCACAAAGAAGAACAAACAACTATCTAAGGAGAAAAACTGAAGTCTCCAAGTTAGGCAGACTTGAGCTGATGAGTCCCATACCAAATTTAGGCAATGAGATTAATGTTCTTTCATCTTCATCCATGAGGTGCTAACACCTAGAGAAATTTGTAGAAGTCTTTCTATATCCCTAGAAAATTGATTAGATTGTCATTTCCTGAGAGCTGGGACTATACCTTTTTTCACCATGAAGTTACTAGAATTGGTATAATATGGAACACATACAATATACAGTCATTACAAAATTACTGACTAAATAATTATGATATACCATATTATATCTAAATCATTGCACTGAATTGACTCCTGATTTCCTTTATGAAGTTTTTTAACTGAGCCTTTAAAAAAGTATAAAATTTGTGCTCCTTAAATATTTTATCTGTTCAAGTCGGGCATGGTGGCACATGCCTTTAATCTCAGCACTCAGGAGGCTAAGGCAGGAGGATTGTTGTGAGTTTGAGACCAGCCTGGGCTGTAAAATGAGTTCAAGGCCAGCCTGAACTGCATCATGAGATCCTGTCTCAAAAAAACAGGGCCAGGGATTTAACTCAGTGGTGTAAGCGACTGTCCGCAGGCACGAGGTTGTGATTTCAATATCCAATACTAAAAAAAATAATAATAATAATAAAATAAATAAATATGTCTGTTCTTTCTTGCCTGTAAGCATTCATGAATTCTACTTTAGCTGGATATACATTCCTTTGAGCCTAGTGCATTCTTACTAATCCTAGAAGTTTTCAGCCATGAATTATTTGTAATGGGAAAAAAGACCTGTTTCATATAAGTAATTCAGTTTCATACATGTGAGTTACAGTAAAGTTGTAAACAGATTAAAATAGAAGTGAACTTTCAAACACACTTTTCAGTCTGTTTCAAACCACATCCATTAAAATACAATATTATCTGGTATGAACAGATGGGTTTTCAAATGAATGTAATCAATCTCCACTATAATTTGGTCAACACTGAATGATAAAGTTTTGAGATTGTGTAAAAGGATTTTCTCTATAATTCTCCCCAAAACAGTACTAGTTGGGAATAAATTCCTGTTTAATGAATAACAACTCCTTATATTTAACTACAGCATTTGTGAAAGTTTCTACACATCTCATATGCTACACTATTAGACATCATATAAATAGGCATATTCTGAGAATTACGTAGGTGCAAGGGCTAGAATGAGTTAAGCAGCCTTTTTATCTATAAGGCTGATTCCCATGTGATGAGGTAAAAAAATCAAATGCAATGTCAAAACCTCCCTGCTAGAGAACAGGGTTTTCATAGTGAAAGAAAATGCAGAGCAATGAAACTGATTTATTTATTAATTTACCGAGCTCATGTACCTTTAAGTTGTATTGTAGATTATGGAATATGAGAAGGCTACAGTCTCACCCCAGAGAAGTAAATCAGAGAGAAAGTAAATCAGAGAGAATGGCACAGGCTGTTGCAAGGTTCTGTGCCCTGCTGCGGAGCTGCCCATGGGACACCAGAGTTCCTGGATGGTCTCGCCATATGTCTTCCCTAAGAGCTTATTTAAATATTTATGTAGAAAGTTATGTGGCACCAATAACAAGCTAGAATTTTGTATCTTTACTGTCAAAAAGAGCAATAAACTATGAATATAGCAATGAATATTGGGCTTAACAGTGAAATGGGAACACAAATGAAGCCAAAATGATTTTTACAATTTTTTGAAAGGATATTTGGTTAAACTAAACAAAACAAAATTAAAAAACAAGCAAGAAACTCTTCCATTTAAAAAAAATATTTACATAAAGAGATCCATGGAATTCCTGACACTTTCGAGTTGGGCTGGGTATCTGATCAGTACATAGAAAACTAAGATATACTATGTGTACCCCTTCCATCCTCTGGAGTCTATGAGACACCCCTTACTTTGGCAGACTCCCATCAGAAAGTCAAAATATTAAGAAACTATTTATAAAAGGAGTTGACTCATCTGAAAATATTTGCATTACACTTCCCACTTAGCTAGAACCTTAAGGAAGGATTTCAGTATCTTGTAATAGCATTTCTTTGGGGAAAGCCAAATGAGAGTTCAAAGAGAATTCATTCTGTCTGTTCAGGCAAGCGCTACACAATTTGATTCATATACTCTGCCTAAAATATGTTTACCAATGTTTTACTACAGTAAGGTGTAACAATTTAAGAAAACAGCCTTCCATTTATCTGGGTTTTTTTTTTTTTCTAAGTCATACACTTTTATCCTCTCAAGCCTACAAGTATTCTTATTTTTTATTATTAACATTATCATTATTATTACTATGATTATTATTATTCAGTTATTCTTTGAGGTCCGTTTTGTTTCTCAATCTTATGTGCCAGTCTTAAAAAGTTCGGTGTACCATAATTCTCTTTACCTTTTCTTCACATGGTGACTGACTCAGTTGCTTGTTCAGATACTGACTTCTCACTATCTTTCCAGTTTGTGATTCTGTCTTTGTTGTTTGTCACTTGCTTAGCTTGCTCCCAGGACAACCTGGTCTTTAATTAGCTGACAGCTTTGCTGGCAACATCTCTATAGCATGCTGGCATATTCTTTCCTGTTATTCCATGACCATGCCCACAGAATGAATAACCTAGCAGCATTTCTGAGATGCTGCTACTCAATGAACTTGGTTCACATCCTTGTCCTACATGAAACTGATAATCCTATCTACCATGCTGCAAGCAGAACCAGCTCTTATAGCTGTATGGTATGTGTGCTGTACAAGGAAACTTGGCCTAGGTGACAGGGTTAAGGACCATAGGAAGCCTGGTTGGGGTCAGGTACACCTATGCATTAAGTTCAGGCTTTTCTCTTTGCCTAGCTTTGCTTAGTCCTTGTAGCTTTTCTTAGACATTCCACATCCCTGGCTTCTCCAACTCCTTTGGGCCTTCACTGCTCTCTCAGTTTTGCTGTCACAGCTTTACACATTTCCCTGTCAGGGGCACAGTGCCTGATATTCCTTTCTTCTGAAAGCTAGGTGGAAGCCTCCTGTAACTCTCATATTCTAAATGCCCACAAAACCAGCACCATGTAGATGAAACCAAGGTCTTCTGCCAGCTGCAGCAATAGCAGGTCCTTTTGCATCATGGTTGCAGAGGCCTCCATGTTCCTGGATGGCTGAGCATAGTGCACCAAATCCTACAAATCAGTTCCCTAGCAGATCTTTCTCCAGGAGTAAACCCTAAAGCTTTCCTCTCAAAGCAAAGCCTTTCACTTTTGTAGGCCAAATATTGGGGTCTTGCAGTTTCCTCAAGTGCCCTGGAGGCATCCTTCTCCATCATTCTGCTGCAAAGCATTTAGGTGCTTTTTAATGCTGTTTTCAAACCAAGCTCTATTCTGCTTCGAAACTACAGGCTCCAAAAGCTTCCTTTTCAGTGAAACTCAAAACTTTAAAAACCACTCAGTTGTGTTTTTATTCTTGAGTCTCAATATAGAGCTAGCTAAAGGCCCCCTGCCTTGAAATTGCCTCTGCCCTTAACCTCAGTCTCCTACAAAGTCTCAGGATATGACCAAAATATACACAAATTTTCTGCCAAGGCATAACTCACACGGCCTAGTCTCCAACTGCCAGTGGAGTCCTTGTTCTCAACTGAAACCTGAGCATGACCATCTGCATTTCTATCAGCAACTTGGCCTCCTGAGCTCCAATCAGAATCTCCCATCAAGCTCAACTCACAGCATTCTAGGGCTGTTTCTCTCTGTGGTATTGTTATAGGCAGCTGAGCTAGATAGAAATATTATAGACAGACAGACAGGGTTAGGCCCTCAAAGGAGATGGCACAGAGGACCAGCTGTCTTGTGACCTTGGAGGAGACAGATACCTCCTGCTGTGGGCCAGAACTCAAGACAAAAGGCAAAACAATGCAACCACACCCTAAGTATAAACATAAGGGATTGATATTCTAAATAGGTAGGGATCACCTTGAAGAAGCCAAGAGCTACCAACCATCCCAATCCCCTACAGGAAGAGTTACTGTTCCATAAGAATGCCCACTTACTACATGACTTGCTTCCCCATTTGTCCCTGATTTGGTCAATTTTACCCAAAGAATTAATCTGATTGGTTGACCACAGTTCTGTCCCACCTCATGCCCATCTGCCTTTGCAAGTTCCCAGGTTTTTCCCATCTTGGACCCATCTCACTTCATGGTTTTATTCTATAAAAGTCCTTAGAAAAGACTGTCTTTGGCAACCCACTCAAGACCTCTTCTGTCTCCCTCTCAGACAGAAGCTTTCTTTCTCTCAATAAATACATTCTGCTCTTAACCTCCACTGTTCCTAAAATTCATTCTTTGATTTTAGAGAACACAAACTCGTAGTAGACATCTAGTAAGTTAGCAGATTCATTCCCCTATATTAGCATCTCCAAATCTTTCCAGACCTCCTCCTGAAAAACTAGTTATAGAGGCTTCTAAGTCATAAGATCAGGTAAAGTAACACCAACAACCTCACTTCTCTGATGCCAAAATCTAAGTTGTTTTCTTATTGTTGGGACTCAATACCCAACATTAAGAGAAGAGGTTTATTTAGACTCACAATTTAATTTTTTTTAATTTTTAATTTTTTTATTTTTTAAGAGCAGAATATATTTATTGAGAGAAAGAAAGCTTCTGTCTGAGAGACAGAAGGGGTCCCAAGTGGGTTGCCAAAGACCTTGTCTTTTCTAGTGACTTTTATAGAGTAAAACACTGATGGGGAAAACTGGGAACTCCCAAGGCAGATGGGCTTGAGGTGGAACAGAACTGTGGTCAACCAATAAGATTAACTGCTTAGGTAAAACTGACCAAATCAAGGACAAATGGGGAAGCAAGTCACGTAGTAAGCCAGCATTCTTACGGATCAGGGGATTGGGATGGTAATTCCTGGCTTCTCAAAATGATCCATCCCTAATGTGTGGTTGCATTTGTTTTGCCTTCTGTCTTGAGATCTGGCCCACAGCAAGAGGTGTGTGTCTCTTCCAAGGTCACAAGATATCTGGTCCACTGTGCTGGCTTCTTTGAGGGCCTAGCCCTGTCTGACTGCCTATAATATTTCTAACTAATTCAGTTGCCTGTAACAATAACGCCACTGGTCTTCACATCACAGGTTCTTCACATACTCACCTTCCTCCAGCCACTCACAAGCTGAGATCAGCACAACTTTTGCTCCCCAGTTGTTACCTTTCCTCAGGTTCTCCCCACCTCACTCCTTCTTGCATCTTGCCATCTGAATAAGTTCCTAGAATACTTTCATCTAAATTCTTCACTGGCTCAAAATTTCCTATTGATATAGGGAAATGAAACTTCCAACCTACTATATGTCCAGCATGAGTTCATGTTCTCTAAAATCGAAGAATGAATTTTAGGAACAATGGAGGTTAAGAGCAGAATATATTTATTGAAAGAAAGCTTCTGTCTGAGAGACAGAAGGGGGCCCAAGTGGGTAGCCAAAGACTCTGTCATATTTAGGGACTTTTATAGAGTAAAACCATGATGGGGAAAACTGGGAACTCCCAAGGCAGATGGGCATAAGATGGAACATAACCATGGTTAACCAATAAGATTAACTGCTCAGGTAGAATTGATTAAATCAAGGACAAATGGGGAAGCAAGTCACGTAGTAAGTGGGGATGCTTAATGACAATGACTCTTCCTGTAAGAGGGTGGGTTGCTGACTCCTGATTTCCTCAGGGTGACAGAGAACTATTTAGAATATCAACCCTTAGGATATGGGTGTATTTGTTTTGCCTTTTGTCTTGATATCTGGCCCACAGCAAGAGGTGTGTGTCTCTTCCAAGGTCACAAGACATTTGGTCCTCTGTGCCAGTTTCCTTGAAGGCCTAGCCCTGTCTGACTGCTTATAATATTTCTGTCTAACTCAGTTGCCTGTAACACTATGAAAAGTGTTGCCTGCAGTAATAGGAGATCAAGAGAATCACCTCCAGATTGTTGGTTCAAGAGTTATCTACCAACAGATTAATTTTAACCTTTTGTTATTTTTAAAATACTTTACATTCCTCAAATTTTAAGTTTTGTTTTGTTTTGTTTTTGCGGTACCAGGGATCGTACTCACAACCTCGCACCTGCCTGACAGGAGCGTAAGCCGCTGAGTCAAACTCCCAGCCCTAGCTTTTTTTTTTGAGGCAGGGTCGCACTGTGTAGCTCAGGCCAGCCTTGCGCTCGCGTTGTAGCCCAAGCTGGCCTCGAACTCACAATGCTCCTCCTACCTCAGCCTCCCGAGTGCTGGGATTAAAGGCATGCGCCACCACGCCCGGCAAATTTTAAGTTTTAAAGCACATAATTAGCCGGGCGTGGTGGCGCATGCCTTTAATCCCAGCACTCGGGAGGCTGAGGTAGGCGGAGCGTTGTGAGTTCGAGGCCGGCTTGGGCTACAACGCGGCGCAAGGCCGACCTCAGCTACATAGTGCGACCCTGCCTCAAAAAACCAGGGCTGGGAGTTTGGCTCAGTGGCTTAAGCGCCTGCCCTGGCAGGCGCAAAGCT
>RJWM01018371.1:0-41187 GCA_004363535.1 Dasyprocta punctata | reverse complement strand
AAAAAAATGAAATACCTAGGAATCAATCCAATAAAGGATGTAAAAGAACTCTACATTGAAAACTACAGTACTCTGAAAAAGGAGATTGAAGAGGGTATCAGAAAATGGAGAGATATCCCTTGCTCTTGGACAGGAAGAACCAACACAGTGAAAATAACCATACTTCCAAAACTGCTGCACACATTCAATGCAATCCCAATCAAAATTTCAGTAGTACATCTCGCAGAATTAGAGAAAACAACCCTGAAATTCATCTGGAACCAGAAGAGACCTAGAATAGCAAAGGCAATCCTGGGCAACAAAGACAAGACAGGGGGCATCACAATCCCTGACTTGAAATTATACTATAAAGCTACTGTGATTAAAACAAACAAACAAACAAACAAAAAAACAGACCTAAAGATCAATGGAACAGATTAGAAGGTGCAGAAATAACTCCAGACTTACTTGGCCACCTTATCTTTGACAAACAGGTCAAACACATTCACTGGAAGAAAGATAGCCTCTTTAATAAATAGTGCTGGAAAAACTGGCTCTGAACAAGTCAAAGATTAAAAATTGCACCCATATTTTCACCATGCACTAAACTAAATTCAAAATGGATCAAAGACCTAATAAATATTAAAACAGAAACATTAAATCTGCTGAAAGATAGAATAGGTAAAACTCTTGAAGACACTGGTGTAGGCAAACACTATGAATATAACCCCGACTGCACAGGAACTATCACAAAAAGATCAACAGCTGGGATCTCATCTTATTAAAAAGCTTTGAACAGCAAGGGAAACCACCAACAGTGTGAAGAGACAACTCACAATGTGGGGAAAAATCTTTGTCAGCTGTTCCTCAAAGGATTACTATTGAGAACATACAAAGAACTCAAAAAAATTAGTCCTCCCAGGTTTTAAAGAAACAATCCAAAAAATGGGCATCTGAGATTTATATATACTTCTCAGATGAAGAAATACAAACAACAAATAAATACATGGAAAAAAATGTTCAATATCACTGGTCATTTGAGAGATGCAAATTAAAACAACCCTATGATTCCACCTCTCCCCAGAAAGAATGGCTAACATCAAGAAATCAACCAAAAACAAATGCTGGCCGGGTTTTAGGGTAAAAGGAACACTTTTCCACCACTGGTGGGAGTGTAGAATGGCTGCAAACACTGTGGAAATCAGTGTGAAGGTTCCTTAAAAAACTATAATTAGAGGTCTCATTTGATCCAGCCATTCCCCTTCTGTGTATCTTCCCAAAAGAACTAAAAACATCATACCACAGCAATATACATGCACCCACGTTTATAGCAACACAATTTGTAATAGATCTTGGAAACAAATGCCCATCAACCAAGGAATGGAGAAAAAAGATGTGCTCTTTTTTTTACAATGGAGTACTACTCAGCCATAAAGAAGTATAAGCTAGAAAACTTTACAGGTAAATGGATGCAACTCAAGGCCATACTAGTAAGTGAAATAAACCAGATGCACACGTATTAACTTCTTATTGTCTCCCTCGTGTGAGAAGCTGAAAGGGTAAATAAGACAAAATGTACAATAGATATTATAAAATAGGAAGAAACTGTTCAAAAGAAAAGTGAAATTGGGATGGGGAAAAGGAGAAAAGAAGGAAGGGAAAAGCAAATAAATAAATAAATAACAAAAAAAGCAAAAGAATTTTTAACAATCATGTCTATACACACACAGGGTAGTTAAGATAGTTATACTACTAATTTTTCTCAGTTCACTGAAAAGAAAGATTTGTGCTAATACTGTTTGGACAATCAATGCTATATTTTGTTCTCTGAGTGACTAATTTATACACAGTGTATGAGCCATTGTTATCCATTAACATGTTTTGAAATTTTTTTTTCTCTTTAAAATAAAACAAAACCTGGGCGTGGTGGCGCACGCCTTTAATCCCAGCACTCGGGAGGCTGAGGTAGGTGGAGCGTTGTGAGCTCGAGACCGGCTTGGGCTACAACGCGAGCGCAAGGCCGGCCTGAGCTACATAGTGCGACCCTGTCTCAAAAAACCAGGGCTGGGAGTTTGGCTCAGTGGCTTAAGCGCCTGTCTGGCAGGCGTGAGGCTGTGAGTTCGATCCCCGGTGCTGCAAAAAAATAAATAAATAAAATAAAATAAAATAAAACAAAGTAAAAATAATCCTGAGGGAATCCCTGCCTGGAAACCAGCACCAAGCACCGGCTGCTGCCCCTGAATCTGTGAGGTGGGGTAGGGGGATCCAAGCCTCACCAGAAAGCAATCATGGCCAGGAAACCATATCATTTTCATTGTATTGTTGGGCTGGGTTTTATTCTCTTTTGTTTTATTTATGTTAAATGTGATGGCATGAGCAGTTATTTGAAAGACAACAAGACATATTATGGTAGCCATTTTGAATTTACTAGTGGTTTGTTTTGAAGTCCTTTATTGCTGTTTTGGTTTCACTGTTTTGGTTTTAATGTTTCTATTCTATTTTGTTCTTTTCGATTTTTACTATGTCCGAAAGTATCTGCAGCTATTTTGAAGACAACAAAAGGCATTACGGTAACTATTGTTGGTTTTGTAAGGTTTTGAAGTCCTGTATCACTTACGCTGATTTATTTTAAGACTGGTTTTATTCTGTTTTACTTTCCTTGGCTTTATCCTCTTTAAAATAAAATAAAAAGAAAGAAAGAAAAAGAATCCTGAGTACCTCCAAAAAGAAAAGAAAAAAAAAAGTAGGAAGAAACTCAACATGCCAACCCTTTCCAAAAGCATGACCATATGGGCTCACAAAGGAATAAGAGATGACCCTGAATGGTAAATCACAGATAAAATACTGTTATAGTAGATATTCACTATCTTCTGGTTAAGGAAATTACATTTGAAAAATTTTCACTGAAAAACCTGAAATAAAAATTGTGAACTCTTAAAAACCTAAATTCTATTAATCTAAAACTACAGTCCTGGATGACAGGAAATATACTGACCATGATTATATGCCTTAAAATATTAATAACTATCATTATAATAATTCCACTCCAGGTTCCTGACAAGACCCATGGTTACAGTGTTCAGGTGCCAACAGGACAATCAAATTTACTATGAATAGTTGTAATATGAAAACTCTGCATAAACACACAGTAACACAGAAAATTCAAACTAGTCTGTAGTATAGTACATGTACAAGAATGTTGAGGTTAGCTGTTATGGCTACACTGGACATACAAAGTAGTTTCTTTTATGAAACATAGAAGCAACTGCTAAAGAATATAAAGGACATGGCAAAACAACTTTCCATCACTCTCACTTCTATCTTCTATATTTCTGAAAATTATTAAATCTGTATGAAGGCAATGATTATGATAAATCTAATTAAAATTAAAATGTCTTTTGTATTATTACCTCAGTTGTGTTAGAATATCAGTCATTTTTTAACTGTCTGTTTATTTGAGACAGTCTTACTATGTAGTTCAGGCTGGCCCTGAACTCACCACATAGCCCATGCTGGCCAGGAACTTGCAGTGATTCTCCTGCCTCAGTCTCCCGAGTGCTGGGATTATAGGAATGCACCAGGTATTTGTGTTTGTTTTTTGTTTCTGTTGTTTTGGTTTTTTTGATACAGGGTCTTGCTAGGCAGTTCAGGATGGCCTTGAACTCACAGCAATCCTACCTCAGGCTCCTGAGTCCTGGAATTACAGGTTATGCCACCACACCTGACAAAGTTTTTCCTAAAGAAACTAAACTGAATGAATGGTAACAGATAAGAGTAGTTCATAATTTTCATAATTTTTTACAGCCAAGTATTTTCACAAATACCTATTGTTAAACTAAAATGAAAACAAAACACCAAGTTATATCATGGTCAATAAATCTGTTTTCATACCTGCTGCCATTTCTTTTAATTGACAGAAATAATCTCCTGACATTTTCATGTTTTTCCTATAGAAAGGGCTCAAATGGATAGCTGGAATGCAGCCAGCAACTAAACTGAGGCCTTGGTGCAGCCCAGCCACAGCTGAGTTCTATGAGAGGAATGAGTTCAAATGTGCACTCCTGGTTCAGATGGTAAACAACAGTGGATGACCCATGGCCAACACATAGGCAAGACACACAAAACACATATCTAGACTTCATCTAGGCCAGAGGGCAGAGCAGGGCAGAACAGTAGGGGAAAAAAGCTAACTGGAGGACCACCGTCCATGCAAGTGAATGCATCTCTAATCCTAGACTACTCAGAAAAGGTTGTGGGCTATTCAGTAATACCCAGGACACATAGGGTCCTACAGCATCCTGGCATGGTGATCAGCGCTCACAAACAGGACTGGCAATGACATGACAAAGTGATGCTGGGCATGGTGGCGCACGCCTTTAATTCCAGCACTCGGGAAGCTGAGGCAGGAGGATTTTGTGAGTTTGAGACCAGCCTGGGCTACAAAGTGAGTTCAGGGCCAGCCTGAACTGCAGTGAGACCCTGTCTCAAAAAACAGGGCTAGGGATATAGCTCAGTGGCTTAAGCGCCTGCCTGGCAGGTGTGAGGTTGTGAGTTCGATCCCCAGTACCAAAAAAAAAAGGAAAGAAAGAAAGAAAGAAGAAAGTGAGCCTAGATAGAGGGAAACTTGAGCAGGAAGTCAGAAAATCACTGAATGAACCAAGGACTGAGAGGAGAATACAGATGTTTGTATCATAAATAGCCACCAAAATATTTTCCTTAGTTAAAACTCTCATATAATGACTTGGGACAAAAATATTTTTATCTCTTCATTACAACAGCAGCATTATGCTTAATCAAACAACAATAAACAATTATTTTAAAAAATCTACGAAGTGATCAATTCCAGACTAGTAATATAAAGTTAACATAAAAATACAAGATCTGGTCCTTGAACTTACACAGTTCATATCTGTTATGGAGGCAAAACTCACATACATGAAATAACCAAAAAACAATGAAGAGTGAAAGTATGGGATTCTCCTGACTTAAACAACCAAAGATCTCAAGGAACTATACCAGCAGCAGGAAAGCATTCAGCTTGTAAAGAGAGACAACTAGATGTTGGGCCGAGAGGCAGTAACCAGAAGCAAGCCCGCCCGCCTCCCTGGTGAGTTTGCGCGACTGTGCAAACTCCAGGAAGAGAAAGAGAGGTGTGTCCCATAGGCCTACCAGCGCGGACCTCTCCGCCGCCCCACCCCCTGTAAGCATCCTGCTTGCTCAGAGGACCTGCTAAGTTCATAGCAACTAAGGTACATAAGGCAACTAAATGCTTGTATTGTTAGATTATTTTGTAGACCTGGTGCCCGCAGTCTCAGCATTTCTTAGGTAGATGACATTTTCTAGTGTGGTAAATAGGTGGGATTGTCCTCTGTCTTGTCTTTGAGCCCCAATATTGTTGTCATTGCTTTGCTTAATTCTGTTTAATTTTCGTTTCCTTTTTTTTTTTTTTTTCATTTCACATCCTGTTTTTATTGATTTTATTGTGTTTTGTTTTTGGTTTGTTTTTGCTATGCCTGATGGAATAGTCAACTATTCTGAAAGTAACAAGATACAATACAGTAGCTATTGTTTTTATAGTATCTCTCTTTGAAGTTCTATGCCAGTTCTACTGCTTTGTTTTGATTGTTCTGTTATCTTTTGTTGGATTTTACTATCTTTGAAATAAAAATTTAAAAAAATAAAAAAAAGAGAGACAACTGAGTTCCTATGGATTCTGCATAAATTAAAGGAGACTTCAAAAAAAAAACCAGAAAGACAGATATATATATAGATATAGATATATAGATATATCTATATATATATATTTTTTTTTCTGTTTGTTTGTTTGGTACCAAACTTACAACTTTGCACCTGCCAGGCAGGTGCTTGCGCCACTGAGCTAAATCCCTGGCCCTATTTTTTAAGACAGGGTCTCACTGCAGTCCAGGCTGGCCTCGAATTCACTTTGTATCCCAGGCTGGTCTCGAACTCACAAGATCCTCCTGCCTCAGCTCCCGAGTGCTGGGATTAAAGGCATGCACCACCACACCTGGCTAAAAAAAGACATATATTTTTGGCAGATGCACTCCTTAAACCTTTACAGTCAGAATTCCTAAGAGACAGATACTATCCCCACCCCACAGACAAGGAAACTGAGGCTTATCCCTTTGGGCAAGTTATTTAACTAGCATGGTCTCAGTATTTTCATTAAAGAAAAGGACTAACATAAATCATTAGTTCACAAACTGGAGCCAGAAAGCCCCAAGATTTCTGGCAGTGACTCAGAGCCCTGAAATGGGCAGGTCCCAGGTCAAATACATCAAACCATCTCTGGTCAGTATCCATTTACCTGTAGAAAGTCTTGTCATATACCCACACTAACAATAGTTCCCAGTATGTAATGAGTGACAGATTAAAAACTTGAGGAATTAAGGAATCAAATAGCATATCATCTAAGTGATCACTAACTCCGATTCAAGGTGGCTCATTTCCTTACATGCTAGTAATACTTTTATAGTCAGTTTATATTTCAGAGCTCTTAATCAGCAGGTTAAGGATAGCATTCTTTTAGAGGGGATCTGCATGAAGTCTGCCAAGCACTCCTGGGTGTTTCCAACTCAGAAACATTTAGATTAGTGTACTGAATGTTTATAATTTTATGTTGCTTCAATATACATTTGAAATAGAAGTTGGACTTTCTCACACTAGAAGCAGTTCAGCCACCTCTGACAGTTTCCAGTTGTGTACCTTTTCCCAGTTCTTCAATGAAGACAATCGAGGTATCTTACACAACCTTCTCCTGATTATCTCCTTATGGGGCAGCTAAATACAATCCTGTTTGATTGGTCCTGATGACCCTCACAACCTTCACAGACTGCAGATATGCTGCAGTAACCACTTTTCAGTCAGTGTGATCTCCTAGAACTTGTACCCATTTGCTTTAAATCCACCAATTAAAATTCCCTTCAAGAAACCTGACTGGCCTGAGACCCAGTAAAAGTACTGGCCCACAGGTCAGAACAAGAGTATATCTTTCTGTATCAATTTCTTTCCACACATTCTCTGACAGTGTGTCTGTGACCTGAAGGCCTGCTGTGTATTCTCCAGAGCCTTTAAGTAATAAAAATATCTCTACCCTGTGTCTCCTAATCATGGAAGGGGTGCTTTCTACTTTAACATGCTCACAATGGGGCAATAGTTTGTAATGTCTTGCTACTGGGCAGCTCTGAACTACTGGCGGTAAATGCACGACTGTACCATGAAGGAACATAGGACAGTCCCATCGGGTGATAAAAACCACCTGATGGGACAGTCATACATGTACCACTGGTGGTTCAAGCCAGAGGGAATGTACTAAATGTTCTAAATTTAAAAACATAGTTCTGCAGCTTGGGGTTACCTACACCACACATGCAGCATTAAACTGAACCTCAAACACAACAGTCTCAACCAAGACTTGTTAAAAGCTATAAGCATCCCCTTGCTAATGGATGCTTCATTTTGTTTTGCAGCCTAACCTGTGTCTGGTCTCAATGAAACTCAGAGCCAGCTGTCAGAACTCACTTCGCACACTGGTTTCAGACCCTCCCCCTCCTCTTCCCTCTTCTCTCTCTCTCTCTCTCTCTCTCTCTCTCTCTCTCTCTGGAATACTTAACCATCTTTCTTTTTTTCTCTACCAGTGAATTTCTCTCTGGTGATAAAGACTTTTAAAAGATGTCTGTTGTATTTTTTCAGTATTTTTAAGTGCTAAAACAAGGAAGGAAGTCTAGAATATTTGTTTAGCCTCATTCTCAGAAGGGGTCTATCTTACTTTCTCATTGCTGGGACAAAATACATGACACATGTTAAAGGAGGAAAGGTTTATTTTAGCTCATGGTTTGTAGAGGTTTCAATTGAGTCGGCTAGTTCTAATGCAGGATGACATGGCAGAGGAGTATAGCAGAGGAGAAACAGTTCATGGTGTGGCAGTCAGGAGGCAGCAGCCTGCTTTCTGGTTTCCCTTTTATTCCATTCAGCCTACAAATAGAATGATGCCATCCATACCCAGGGTGGCTCTACTCCTCAGTAAATCCATCACCCACACCCTGAACTATGCTAAACTTATCAGTGGACTAATCCAGTATCATCCACCTATGATCCAGTTACCTCCCAAAAGCTCCACCTATGAGCGGGGGACATCTCCAATTTAAAATAATGGGTCGGGAATCATTCCCCCAGGTCAGCAAGAGCTGAAACAAGTTAAGCAGTCAAAGAAAGGGAGAAGAAGAAAAAAAACACAAGAAGCCAACACAAGAGAGAAGCTACAATTGGCTGGAGGAGAGGAACCTGAACATGCAAAGAAAAGATCTGTAGAGAGAGGCTTCAACCAGAAGACAACTAGCCTGCCTTCCTGGTGAGTGTGCGACCAGTGTGGACTCCAGGAAGAGAAAGATGTGCCTCTCGAGAACCCACCAGGTTGGGTCAGAGAGGTTCTAACCAGAAGGAAACTAGCCTGCCTTCCTGGTGAGTGTGCGACCAGTGCAGCCTCCAGGAAGAGAAAGAGATGTGCCTCCCATAAGCCTACGGGCACACGGGCTAAGAATCAAGGACATCCCCCCACCCCCACCCCCCCATAAGCAACCTGCTGGTTCAGAGGACCACCTAAGTTGATAGCAACTAAGGTACATAAAGCAACTAAATGCTTGTACTGTTTGGTTGATTTTGCAGTCCTTGGGCCGGAAGTCTGAGCATCTCTTGGGAGGATGACAGTATTCAATGTAGAAATATGGGGGATTCTCTTCTGTCTTGTCTTCAAGGCCCGGTGCTATTCTCATTGTTTTGCTTTATTCTGATTTTTTTTGCTTTATTTTATATTCTGTTTTTATTGGTTTTATTGTGTTTTGGTTTTGGTTTGATTTTACTATACCTGATGGAATGGTCAACTATTCTGAAAATAACAAGATATACTATAGTAGCTATTGTTTTCATAGTATCTTTCTTTGAAGGTCTGTACCAGTTCTACTGCTTTGTTTAGACTGACTTTGTTCTGTTATGTTTTGTTGGATTTTACTATCTTTAACAAAAAATCTGTATCAGAAGACAAAAAAGTCAGACATGATAGTGCATACCTGTAATACCTTAGGAGGTGAAGGTGGGAGGATCATTGTGAGTTTGAGGCCAGCCTATGCTATATAGTGAGATCTTATATTAGAAAAAGAAAAAAAAAAAGAAGAAGAAGAAGATGATGCCAAAAGACAAAAGTGTGTTTCCCAATGACAATGAGACTAATCTTGACTTCAGTAACTGCTCTGAAGGATGACTGGTTTAAAAAAAAAAAAATGAACACAATGATTCTCTTTACTGGTACTTTCGCCAATAAAGGGATTGTTTAAGAATGCAGAATTGGGAATGGGGAAACTGCTCAATAGTAGAGTGAGTGTGCAGCATGAAGCCCAGGATTCAATCCCTAATTTTTAAACAAATATATTATTAACACTTGCATAGACAAATCAGAAAAATATACAGTAAGTATACAGATCCAAAGTTAAGTCAAATTCAATTAACAGCACACAGAAAATCCAATGAACAGGGAAACAATATGAATGAAGTATTTCCATTGTTCATTATTGAAAACGTATTATCAGCTATGATATGCTACTTGTATTAGTCAATTTTATGTCACTGGCTCAAAACACCTGACACATTCACAGTTTATCAGAGGAAAGGTTTATTTGATTTCACAGGATTCAATCCACAGTTGGTTAGCTCCAAGGGAGAAACAGCATGACAAAATGATCTGATAAAAAGATGCTGCTCACCCCATGGCAGTCAAGAAGCAGAGGGAAAGACTGAAAGTCAACAATACACTCTTTTAAATCACATTCCCAGTGAACTTCCTCCAACCAGGCTGCAAGTAACAATACAGTCAGTTAAGGACTCAGTTATGAACTCTTCAATGCATTAATCCCCTAATCAATATAGCAACCCCAAGATCCAATCACCTGTCAAAAGTACCACCTCTGAAGATACCTGAAGATCTCCACCATGAGATCTTCAAGGAGGCATTTTAGATCTAAACCATAACACTACTGCAAAGTCATAAGATTCAGAGCATAAGTCAAATCTTCTCACATTTTACATGAGAGATTTGAAAATAATAGGACCATCACCAAAGACTTGGAATCATTTACTATTCTGACTGAATTACTAACTGAATGTAGGCAAGTGTGATAGTTTAGTATTTTTTAAAAATCAATTCTTTTTTATTATAAAATAACCACCAGTAGAAGACAAATTGACAAAATTAGACTCCAAAAACCTAGGTAAGAGCCTGCAGTGACACCACTGTATCTTAGCACTAATAAATGCACATATCTATAGACTTTCATGTAATACAATGTCTTAAATATAAAATAAAAGAATTTAAAACACAGGGATGGCAAGAAATTGGGTTCACAAGATTATTAGCAACTACTACACAATGCTATATGCCAATACATTGGAGAACTAAGAAAAAATAAATTCCTAAATATTTATGAATTAACAAAATTGAACCAATAAGACTAAAATATCCTGAATAATTCAGTAATATGTAATGGTACTGAAGCAGTTATTCAAGAAAACTTAACAAATTAGAAAAGCCTACAACCTGATTAATTCACTGCTGAATTCTATCACACTTCAGGGAAGATATGATGCCAATACTCTTTGAATGTTAATAAAATTTCTTCCAAAGTCATTCCTGGAAGCTAGAATTACCCTGATTCCAAAACTAAACAAAGACTCAACTGAAAAAGAAAACTACAGCTCAATGAGCATAGACACAAAAATCCTCAACAAGATACTGGCAAACACAATGCAACAAATCAAGAATATCATACACCATGACCAAATAGGCTTCATCCCAGGGATGAAAGGATGGCTCAACATAACACAAAGGACTAAATAAAATATATCACATAAACAGAAGCAATGTCAAAAATCACATGATCTTCTCAATAACCACAGAAAAAGTCTTTGACAAAATCCACATGAACTCATGATAAAAACTGTGAGGAAAATAGATACAGAAGGATCTCTTTTCAACTGATAAAAGCCATTACAACAAACCTACTACCAACATCTTATTAAATGGGTAAACACTGAAAGTTTTCCCTCTAAAACCAAGAGCAAGACAAGGATGTCCACTATAACCATTCCTGTTTAACGTAGTCCTTGAAACATTAACCAGAACAATCAATCAAGAGAAAAATTAAAAGGAATATATATAGAAAAGGATAAAGTCAAAGTATTATAAGTATTATTATTTGCCGATAACATGATCTTCTACTTACAAGACCCAAAAAACTCCACCAAAACACTCCAAGAATAACCAAATTCAGCAATGTAGCAGGATACAAAATCAACACACAAACATCAATAGTGTTCCTATATATTAATAATGAACTCAGTGAAAAAGAAATTAGTAAAAAAAAATACCATTTATAACAGCACCCAGAAAAATTAAAATACCTATGAATTAATCTAACCAAAGAAGTGAAAGACCTCTAAACGACAACTGTATCACTCTGAAAAGGAGATCAAAGAAGACAGCAGAATATGGGAACATACCCTCTGTTCCTAGACAGGCAGAATGAATATTGTCAAAACAGCCATACAAAGTTTCTAAAACTAATATGGTAAGCTCCCAAGTTCCATTGTAGGAGAACATTCATTTGTCAGATTCATTTGTCATCCAACAAAGTGAGTCTTACACAGCTCACCTGTAAGTCTTCTACAGTACATCTGTGAAAGTTCACAACTCCAATGTTCATAAGTTGGGGACTTACAGTATATAGATTTAATGCAATCCCAATCAAAATACCAACAGCATTTCTCACAGATCTAGAGCAAACGATGCTAAAATTCATAAGGAACCAGAAGAGACTCAGAAGAGTAAAAGCAATCCTGGGTAATAAAAGCAAAGCAAGAGGCATTACAATCCCAGATTTGAAGTTATATTACAAAACTACAGTAATCAAAATAGTCTGGTACTGGCACAGAAACAAGCTTGGAACCTGGAGAACAGAAGAGAGGATGCAAAAACAAAGGCACATCCAGCTATTTGATCTTCTACAAAAGGGTCAAAAACATACACTGGAGGAAAGATAGCCTCCTTAACATTGTAAATGGTCCTGGGAAAACTGGCTACTCAATGTAGATGATTGATTTTAGAGCCATATATCTTACCACATACTAAACTAAAATCAAAATGGATCAAAGATCTAAATGTTAAAACAGAAACACTCTGCTGGAAGATAAAATAGGTAAAACTCTTGAAGGCATAGGCATAGGCATAAGAAATAATATCAAGAATCAAAAAATGGACACACATCTTCAGACAGGTTGGCAAATAAAAATAAAATAAAATAAAATAAAATAAAATAAAGCTGAGGGGCTCAACAGAAGCTTGTCTTTGGACTGGCTGGCAAAAAAAAAATGGATACTTATCAAATTAAAAAAGCTTTTGTACAGCAAAGCAAACAGTCAACAGAGTGGAGAGACAACCTACAGAAAGGAAAAAAAAAATTCCAGCTAATCCTCAGAAGGTTAACATGTAGAATATATTTTTAAAAACTCAAAAAAAATTAGATCCCTCCAAAATAAAAAGTTCAATAAAAAAAAAATCAGCAAGTGAAGGAATAGACACTTCCCAGAAGTACAAATGGCCAATAAATACATGAAGAAATGTTCAACATCATTGGCCATTAGAGAAATGCAAATTTAAACGATTGAAATTCTATCTTACTCCAGAAAGAATGGCTATCATCAAGAAATCAAACCATAACAAATGCTGGTGAGGCTGGGCACGGAAAGGAACCCTTCTCTATTGTTGGTAAGAATGTAAACTAGTACAACCACTATAAAAATCAGTGTGAAGATTCTTCAAAAACTAAAACTAGAAATTCCATTTGACCCAATTATTCTCGTTCTAGTTATATTCCCAGAAGAGTTAAAGTCATCATATTACAGTAACACACACATACCCAAGTTTACAGCTGCACAACTTATAACAGCTAAATCATAGAAACAGCCTATAATGTCCATCAACCAACAAACAGTCAAAGCAAATGTAGTATTTATACCAAATAGAGTACTACTTTGCCATAAAGAACAATAAACTTGCTTTCATAGGTAAATGGATGCACTTTGAAAATATAATATTAAGTGAAATAAGTCAGACACAAAGTTTAAATGCTGCATGGTTGCTCTTACATGAGAAACCCAAAATAAAAGTAAAGAGTGAAATAAAAGAAACAATAGGAATTAGGGAGATCTTTTTTAAATGGGAAGGGGAATAAGAGGTGAGGGAAGGGTGAAAAAAAAATAGCTTTTGCAAATGGGAAAGGAACCAAGCAATAGTAGTAGACAGGGAACAGAGGGGTAGGAGGCAAAAAGGAAAAAAAAATTGAAGTATGTTGGGTACACATGAAATAAAATAAGAAAACATTTTTTAAAAATTAAAAGAAATTTAAAACATATATAAAGAAAGCAAGAATGGCCCAAAGCACTGGTGCATGTATGTAATCCCTGCACTCTAGGAGGATGAGGCAGGAGGATTTCAAGTTTGAGCCCAGCCCAGGCAATTTAACAACTTAGCAAGACCCTATCTCAAAATAAATAAGGTACGTAGCTCAATGCAAAAGGCTCTGTGCTTAATCCCCAATACTGCAAAAAAGAGAAGGGAATAAAGAAGGAAGGGGGAAGGGAAGTGAAAAGGAAAGGAAGGAGAAAAAAAAGAAAGTAAGTGTGTGTGGTGTACTATAGGATCCCCTGCATAGGTGTCCTAAGGATAACACTGATAAAAATGAAAAGTATCCTGAAAAATTCAGTTGACTCATGATTATTGTATGTCCTAGGAAGACACACAAACAACATGAGAAAATTAACTAGAGAATTTCAATCGTGTGGGTATCTTTCCAAGAAAACATTGTTGTCTCTAAGAAAACACTAGACACTGAAGAACAAGAAAAAGGAAATGGCCCAAATCTTCCTATAAGCAACATTTCAATTAAGGGCCATAATCACAGATAGAGATAGTGAACATGAGTTTTGGGCTCAGGCAGTGATTTATTATCATCTAGCTTTCCAGAGGGGGGATTCATATTCATTAATCAAAAGCTTAGCTTTCAGCAGAACTGTTTCGCTCAGTGGCACAAGCACCTGCCTGGCAAGTCAAGGTTGTGAGTTCAATCCCTGGTACCAAAACAAAACAAAACAAAACAAAACAAAAAACTGTTTCATTTCCTTCAAGCTACTGCCCCCACTCTCAAGGTCTTAAGTATTTCATCTGTACACCCAAACTTGGAGATATGTAGCTTGGCCCAGGGCTATACAATAAACAAAAATTGACTGGAGCTAGTGGGAAAAAGTTACAGAACAACAATAAACTCAAAGCAAATACTTAATGATAAATACTGTTGTTTAAAGCAACCTGTCTCTATGAAAAAACACGACTCAAATTGAGGCTGAAGCACAGTGGTAGATCACTTGCTTAGAATGTGTGAGGTCCTGGATTCAATCCCCAGCACCACAAACCCCCAAAAAGGACTCTTTTCTTTCTTTTGATAGGAATACTACTGGCGATTGAACCTAGAGTCTTTGTACTGATCTACATCTCCAGCCCTTTTTTATTCTGAGACAGTCTTGCTCAGTTTCCAAGGGTAGGCTCAAACTTGAGATCCTTCTACTTCTACCTACCAGGACGCTGCAATCACAGGTGTATGCCCTAATGCTCGCCTCAAAAAGGACTCTTTAGAAGAGTAGTAACAGTACTTTATTAAATGCGCTTATAAAATAAACACTATTTATAATAACTTTTAAAAAGAAAAACAAAAGTAAAAAATGTTGACACTAAGTATAGAAAACTCAGTTTAAGTATGTTTACAATCAGTGAAAAGGATGAATCAGAATGGCATATACAAATTTTGTTATCAGAAGAAAAGCACCCACTTACCCAAGAAAAACATTTTCCATAGGTTTTCTGTTTTTGTTTTTTTGTTTTTGGGGTTTTTTTTGGTCTTTTTGAGATGGGGTTTCACTATGCAGTTCAGGCTGCCCTCAGCCTCCTGAGTGCTGGGATTACACGTGTGTGCTATCAGGCCCAGCCCCTAGTTTTAATTTTGAGGAAAAAAAGTCACCATGAAGCACTACAGAAAAGCCATAACTTAGTATGAAAGATAATGCCTATAATAAAATGTACAACCAGGATTCACAATTACTTCCTGTAGCAAATATAAATGTAAGTTTAACGGGTAACTGAAAGAAAATTTTTTGAGGACTAAGGTAATATGTTTTAAAACATGCTATGGATAGCACAGACAAGAAAACACACACTTCCTAATCTTTCTAAAAGTCATGACTCTTAAACTAGTTAACAAGCAAGGTAAAGATTCTAAAATCAGCACTACATCTCCCTGCCTCTCTGTTTACCTGTGAAATATTATGACTTGTCTCTGTCATCACTTCAGGGTTACAGAAGGATAAAAACCAGAATGGAAGGAGAATTGCTGCAAGTTCCAGGCCATTCTGGGCTGCATTTCGAGTTCAGGGTCAGCCTGAATTATTACATAGTGAGACTTGGATTAGGAAAAAAAAAAAAAAAAAAGAAGATTCAAAGCTAGCTCCAAGGACATAGAGGAGTCTATTCGCCTCAAATCCCTATCTCGCCATAAGCAAAGTCTCCCGTTTCAGCCTCCCAAGTCCTGGCATTACAGGTGTGAGTCATTATGCTCAGCTTCAAAAAATCTATTTAAAGGTGAAGAACAATACACCAGGAACTCTTCTGGAAAGATGGACTAGATGCACCTTTCCTGCTCATCCCAGTAACTGCAGCTACAAACCTTGGAGGTTACATACAGAACAGACCTAAGAAGACTCAGAGGTGGAGAGAAGGCTGGCCAGCAAGGCTGAGACACCTGACAAGTGATGGGAGGTGAGGGACAAGTGTCCCATGTAATGACCATAAGCTGCAGCGTTCTGAGATCCTCTCTACCAGTCTGTTCTTGGCGTTGAGCTGTTGAGGCAGTGCAGTCCCTAGTGAGTGTCATGTCCTCTGTCATCATCTGTCCATCCATCCATCCCCCAGTAAGGGAGGCTGGTCTGTATAGAGCAAGGTTCCTTCTGCCAGGCAAGACACAAACTGTATCAGACCAATACAGAGTTGCCCAAGGAAGTAAAAACATCACTCAGCTCACTCCAGTGCAGTCTTCATCAGTACAGAGGTCGATGGTCCAATGGAGAGCTCTCTGGAATGACAGTAGGCTGGCACTGTATGTACAAACCTGTGACTCAATTGGCCTCTGTGAGAAGAATTACCAGGCTAACAATCTATACTTCTTACCTGCTGTTTGGAAGAGGGTAAGGGTTGAGATTGTAACAGAAGCTGCCAGTATTCTTCAGTTTGTTGGTTGCCCAGGTAACAGTTCCAGTTTCAGTTCCTGTTACTTTTGTTTCTCAGAAACAGCTGCTCACTGTGATGCACAGCTGGTCACTGTAGTGTATACTGTAAGAACCAATCCCCAGCTGACAAGCCATTCTGTCTCTGTACTTCCTGCCTGCTTATCTCATATAAGCCCTAGACGACTAGAGATCAGGGCCTGATATTTTGGGAATGATCCTGATCAGTGCCCATCGGTGTAAAATAAATCTGCCTCCAAATCCTGGGTGTCGTTTTGGTGTTTCTGCTTGCCATTACAGGACTGGTTTTTCTGAGTCTTTCTGGGATGCACTCAATGTCCTACTGTCAAGCCCCTCTGGTTCCACAAATGCACAAAGCCAAGGACCAAAAGTCTCCAACATGAACAATGGGCTTGGCTGAGACAGCAGCAGCTCAGACTGCAGAGGAACTAGCCAGTTTGTAGCAGCCACAGTTAATCTCTGCGGGTGGAAAATCCAGTACTACTTAGTGGGCAACAAAAAGTTTTTAAAAGTAACAAAGGGCCCCATTTTCTTAGATGTTCAAGGTGGCTATGTCCCTGGGAGGGCCAGTGGGACTGAGCTCCAAGTTCTGAAACTGCATCCTCCTGAGCCCAGGCCTCACCATATGCTAGCTACACTTCAGTGCACCTAGTGTGTCCTATCTTCTTCTCCCCACCCTTAAAACAATAGCTGTATCTTTCCTTTATTATAATGCAATGCGTGGCATTCCCATGAAATGTTTTCATACTATCCTTCTTGGAATCTAAACCAGGAAAACTCCAGTGTGTGGACACTGTGGGCATGTTTGGGGTCTGCATGGAAGAAAAAATGTAACTTTTCCTTGGAATCAGAGGCTCTCACAGTTTAGAAGCCATGTAGCAGCAGGCACCATGTCCAGACTCAGGTTCATAGAGCACTCCTTTCTTACTCACTGGTGGAACCTTTCTCTTTCTCCCAATAAATAAGTACTGACCTAAAGACAAAAGTCGAATCCACATATTATAGGGAAACACGGAGAAGTTGAGATACATTTGCTTTTTTCTGTAAATTAATGGTGTACTTGCCAAATGATCAGTGACTCTTGTTAGAATTTTATTAAAAATCCTGGATAATTTCCAAGTAGGGCATTTTCTTGAAAAACCTGTGGCCTAGGTAACATTAAAGAAGTAAACGTGAGTTTACTTGGGAGCACTTGGGAAGCAAAGGCAGGATCACCATGAGTTCAAGGCCACCCTGGGCTACATGAGTTTAAGACCAGCCTAAACTACATAATGACCTTGTCTCAAAAAAAATCAATCAATCAATCAATCAATCTGAAATAAGCTCAGGTGTGTGTGGGGGGTTACTGTTAGTGTCCATTAAACGATGTTCACAGACTAGAATTTTTGGAATTATCTCACCTATTATTTTGTCTTATTTAAAATAAAAAAGTTGTTGGATCACAAAAAATAGAAACCAGAATGGGAAAAACGACTTCACCATTTGGACCAGTTCTATAAATAAAATTACAGCAAGAAATTCAACCTAGGAACCCAAAGTTGGAATTACATCTCAGACACCAGGAAACACATAGAAACAAATAAGGCACTTTTTCTTTCTCCTGGCTTTCTGAACATTCTTCTCAGGACACTTCCAAGGTGTCACAGCTCAACCAAGCCCCCATATGGTAATTCATTCCACTCCAGACATCTGCTCAAAGATGTGGGAACACAGAATCTACAAAGGGGCTTTTTTTCCCTCAGATTTAATGTAAACCATCTGCTATTCATTCCTTTTAAATACAATATTTTTAAAAATAGAGACCAACAAACTTATTTACCCACCCATCTGTCTAACTCATTTACTGTACAAACACAAACATTTGAGTGTCTAACATCCCAGGCACCGTGCTATGCAGTGAGAAAAACATGATTAAAACTCAGCATTGGCTTTCTAATTTAGACAGCAAATGACAGTGGTTCTTACTCTCAATTTAAACAATTAAAAATGTGTACTGTAAGATGAGTACACCTTTCAACTATCATTAGAATGTAAAATTATCTCCTGCAAACCTGAAGCTGACTTAGCACCTCAAATGTGAAACTCTGTCTTCAATTAATCACC
Organism: Dasyprocta punctata; assembly: GCA_004363535.1. NCBI lineage: Eukaryota > Metazoa > Chordata > Mammalia > Rodentia > Dasyproctidae > Dasyprocta > Dasyprocta punctata. Next base: position 22,689 of record RJWM01018371.1, on the reverse strand, counting down.
CAACTATGGCAACCTTAAGAAGAATCAGGTATTCAGTTCTGTTCCTGAAGCCAACAGTTACAACAATACTGAGGCACTGAAGCCAGGCATCATTTAAGGTGGAAATCAAATTGTGTGAAAGCTCCTCCTAATCTTTTGGTGTGAAAGCAGTGTCTAATTTTAATGAAGAACTGTATAAGAAACTGATCTTCATAATAAAAATTAAATCTATATTCAGCAGCCATTTTTTCAAAAAGCTAAGAAAATAGATTTCTTGTGAAGAAAACCAAACCACTTTAACCAGGGAGGAAAGGGTAGTAAGTAACCAGTTGAAAAGGAAGGAAAGAGGGAAAGAAGGAAGAAGGAAAGGAGCGAAGGAGGGAAGGAGAAAAGGAAGGAAGGAAATCATATGTTTGGCACAGCTTCAGTTATTCACTTTATGATATGTACAATTTCCTTTTCCTTTCTTTAAGTGCATTCAGTATTACATTAGTCTTGCCACCACAGTAAGATCAATGTTATACTACATTTCTAATTAAAACTCACATTAAGGTCCAACATTCAACAAAACACTCAAGTTGATAACTAAAAGGACACCAAATACATGAGAAAAACAATTTCTTGCTTACCAAACTGTCAATTTTGACTCCCCGGTTTTTGAGAAAATCAAACCCTCACACTGACCATGATGTATCTCTTATCTAGCCATATGGTTCATCATCACATTTAGCCTGGTCATAAAGAAGCAACAGCTCATTTCATGACAACATTCTGAAATAACAGCACCCTGGTTTGAGAATGACTTTACAGTCAGTGAGGTTCACATGTTGCATTCCAAACCAAAAGCATGTCAAGTGTCCACAGCTGTTTGCTGCTTTGAGAACTTCTTGGAAGACAGTAGGGCTGCCATGTATCTCACTAAGAAATAGTGGGACCCATACCACAGGGAAAGAGAAGACAGACCTAAGATACTTTTCCATTTTCTATTGTCAAGAGACTGGCCCAGGGAGATGCACTCTTCTTTTTCTTTCATTCAACACAATTATCTGAAATTAAACAATTTTTCTATCATTAAGCCATATGTTAAAGACCTTCTTCATGAATGTATATTTATATCAGACTTCTAGTGCCACACCTGGTATTATTTCTCATGGCATTAAGATCAGAATATGATAAACATAACTGAGCTAAAATCATGGATAAGTATTAATACAATTTACATGTAAATTTAATGGTATGTTTTTAAAATTTCAACTAAGTAGCAGAAAACACATATGTGAAATTTTGAATAATTATTCTACAGTAATGATTATGCAGAATGATTATTCTACATTATCAAAAAACTATGTTTAATAAATGTTTTGAGTTCATAGAAAGTCTGTGTAAAAGACTGTTAACTCACCCAGGCAATCTCTCTAACTACAGAAACTCTGATTTATCTCTGAATCTCATCATTTTCACCAGTTTTAACCACAGTGCCATACCTAAAATGTGCTTCAGAAGATTACTTACAGAAATTTATTAAAAGATAAAACAACAGAATAAATACAATGATTAAGGAAAAAAAATCTCACAACAGCCAGAGCAACTGTTTTTCCAAACCCATAATACAAAAATTCAAATCAGACAAAAGATATTGTAGTGGTTGATTGATTATGTCAACTTGAAACATTTAGAGGCCTAACTAAAAGAGCTTAGGAATTCTACACCCTAGGGCGTAGAAGACCCGCCCTACGGTGGGTCATCACCAAGATGGTATAAAGAGAAGGAGGAAGGACAATTCCATTCCACTCTTTGGAGGAGCTCCAGTCTTTGCCTTTGGTTTGGACATCGTCTCCTGGCTTCCAGCATAGACTGTTCTGCTTTCCGGCGTAGACTCTTCCGCTCCAGCATAGACTGTTTTGCTTTCCGGCGTAGACTCTTCAGCCTTCCGGCGTAGACCTTTTGGCTCTCCGTCGCAGATCCATAAGCCTGCTGGTGCAGACTTGCACAGGACACTGGTGTGAACCCCAGACCTTGAATAGAGTCCTTCGGCTTCCAGCGTGCAAACAACTTTCACACAACTTTCACACGCTTCCTCATCCGACTCTGTGGCTGACCATCGTAAGCCTATCCTGTAATTTCTATACCTTTGTATATCTTGTGTAATTTCTGTTTCCTCTAGTAAACCCTAACTGATACAGTTTTTGGTACCGGGAGTGGCTCTAGAGAAACAATCGTAATGATGGCATTCTTTAATGGCTTCAGGAGTTGGCTCTGCGATGTGGTGAGACCTAAAGATACCATGGTCTCTCCTTCTACTTCTGTGGGTTACACCAATAATCCTTGGCGTGACTTGTTTGACCTAGTACGCCATGTAGACCCATTTGATTATCCTAATTCACCGCTTGTGAGGTGTCAGGAATTTAGTGACTCTGTATACGAAAATTTTCAATGTCTTTGGAAGAGTAGGAAATATAATGACGCTGCATGGTTGGTATTAGCATCCCTGGACAAACTATTGAAAGAAAATGAGGAGTTCAAAACGTCCAAGGGAAGTCTAAAGTTTTCTGAGGAGAAACTGATAAAGGAAAATAAGGAGCTCAAAGATTCTATCTCCCAGCTCCAGACACAGATAAGGAATTTAAAAGTTTCTCACTGTGTCTTGAAAGAAAATCTCCTCTCTTTTAACCACAAAGCTGAGATTGCAGAAACCCAGACACAGTCCCTCATAATTCGATTGGCTGAACTGCAACGTAAGTTTAATGCTCAGCCTCGAAGAGTATCTGAAGCAAAGGTGAGGGCACTGGTGGGAAAACAATGGGATCCCATCAATTGGGATGGAGATGTGTGGGAGGATAGGGAGTTTTTGGATGCTAATGAGATTATTTTGCCAGAGGAAGAGATTTCCCCACCCACAGTGGCAGAGGCATCACCACCTCTACCCCCTGCAGTGTTGGCATCTCCTAGTATACTTGGGGAAGCTAATCCTGTGTTGACTACACAGGATAATACTGACACTCCTCAGGACCCACCCTCAACACCCGTTTTTGCCTCCAGGCCCATAACTAGGCTCAAATCACAAAAAACTCCTAGGGGTGAGATACATACTGTGACCCATGAGGAGGTTCGTTATACTCCCAAAGAACTTCTTGAGTTTTCTAACTCTTATAAGCAGAGGCCTAATGAGCAAGCCTGGGAATGGATTTTACGTGTGGGATAATGGAGGAAAAAACATACACCTGGATCAAGCTGAGTTTGTTGACATGGGCCCATTAAGTAGGGACTCTGAATTTAATGTCGCAGCTCGTGGAGTAAAGAAAGGTGTCAACAGTTTATTTGGCTGGTTGGCAGAAGTATGGCTCAAAAGATGGCCCTCTGTGAATGAGTCAGGGGTTACATGGAGAACAACTGCTACAGGACACAGTGTTTGTAATATTTTATAATAGTCACCCAAAAGTATACACAAGAAAGTGCAGGAGAATCTGTCCACAACACTAAGACCCAGGATAGCCGAGGGCCTGGATCCCACAGCAATATCATGCAAGAGTCCCACTAGAGACCCAAATGCATGACAATGCCTCCCACTGTACCAACTGGGAATCTAAGAGCCCACAATAAGGGCTCACTCCAGTTTATTTACGGTTCTGTGCTGGGAAGGCCACAAGTCAGCGGTGGAACTAGAAAGTCTATGCCAGCAGGGTGAAGGAGCCGTGCAGTGGGTTGAGGGTTCTACGTGGAAGCCGAGAAGTCACGCTCAAAAGAAGAAGCGGGGCTGCCCTGAAGAGCACCACAGCCATCCTCAACGGCGACGAGGTCCCGCGTTCCTCCGACGATGGAGAACAGTTGAGCACAGGTCAGGAAGCCCAGCGTGACCAGCTTCTCCAGCACACAGCCTCCCCTCCGGAGCCAGGAAGCGATGCACAGTGTGAGGAGCACAGCTCCCGCAACATGAACCACAGCCACTCTCACCGACGAGGTCCCGAGCTCCTCCGACGATAATGGCCGAATCCACACTGGAGAAGCCAGCGTGACAAGCACCTCCAGGAGAACCAGCAGCTCCAACAGCAACTCTTGGAAGAACCCACAACGCCCCCTTCTTCCTCTCCACGTCCCTATTTATGCTGGCAACTTTCTTCAGGTGGAGCATCTTTACTCAACACCAGCTGAAGCTGGTGCTAAGTTGACCACCAGTTTGTAATCCATAACAGATATTATCAAAGTAACATTCAAGTTTTTTCAAGGAAAGATCTAAGCACGTGCATTTAATATTTAGCATTTCAGTCTTTCTACCATCTTTCCATGGCACTATGATGGTGTCTATGAATATCAACAATGCCAAGAAGAGTGGCAACGTCAGGTTCTTTGTATAGTATGCTATAAAGTCACTGACACATTTTGCACTGTGACAATGGAGCATGGGTATTTTGACAAAGTCAAAGTCATTGGGAATCAGACAGATTAAACAAATGTGGGGGCGATGAGTCCCAGAGTCTATGTACAACTCAAAGATCTAGAAAAATGGCAGAATAAATATGTTCCAATCCTGTCAGTTTCATTGCAATGTACTTACAATCTCTGCTGGCATAATGGACCCTAAAAAAGCAAAACAGGAGAAAAACTAGCATTGTTTTTCTAGGAATATAATACACCCAAGTACCTACAAACCAGATGTGATGGCACATACTTGTAACCCCAGCACTCTGGGAAGCTGAAGTAGGAGGATCACAAATGCTAGGCCAACTTGGGCAATTTAATCACTTAGTGAGAGACCACGACTCAAAATTTAAAAATAAGGGCTAGGGATAGAATTCAGCTGAAGGCACTGAGTTCAATTCTCAGTACTGAGGAAAAAAAAACCTAAACACAAGTAAAACATTTCAATCAACTTGATCAACTGAAGTATAAAGACCATCTTTTAATTCTAATAATAAAAACATCTTTTGGAAAACACTGGATCATATTGGGCATGGTGACACATGCCTGTAATCCTAACACTTTGGAAGGCTGAGGCAGGAGCATTACAAATACGAGCACAGCCTCAGCAACTAGGTAACTTAGTAAGATTCTATCTCAATTTTGTTTTAAAATAAGGTGAGTAGGTGTTGCTCAGGTCCAATCCCTAGAACCGAGACAGAAAGAGAGAGACAGAGACAGAGACAGAGAGACAGAGAGATTGATTGAGAGATTGAGAGAAAAGGCAAGGCAAGGCAAATCACTTTACATTTAAAGCAAAAACAGTGATTTTCTTCCCCTGTATCTCATCTCTAAATTTTCCAAAATCCTATATAAAAACAATTAAAGGAAAAGATACAGTGCTACAGTTGTTTCTTGTACTGTCAATACAGCTCATTGTACTATACAATACAGTCTGAATCCTTTAGGAGTCTCAAAGAAACTTAAAACATTAGTCTTTATCCTTCCCCAATACTTCATCTAAAGCAAAGAAACAGCAGTCCCCTTGACTGACAAGCAACAGATTTAAGATCTCATACAGTTCTGTCATTCTACATCTGTGATGATGAATTTAGCACAAAAGGAAGAGAGCCCACATACACTTTTGCCTCCTGCATGGGCTTTGGTACAGTAGGCCACAATATCAAAGAAAGTGGGAAGAATTCCAGGGATTAGATGATAGGAGTTCATGTGATGGTCTCTGAGTAAAGAAAGCAAACCTACCCCAAGTCAAGTTTAAGATGGCCCAAGAAGACCACAAAGATTACTCCTTCCAGAAAAAGACAGATCTGGTATCTAGATGCCAGGGGCTGCTGCAGGAAGGAGTAGTTTTAGCATATTTGTATTTTGTATCACTGAACACTATAGCCTAAAGCACCCTAGCATTGAGATCTGCTATTCAAAGTGCAGAGCTTCCACATGAAAGTCAAGACTCCAGACAATTAAAAAGTCAAGAATAACCAAGTTTAGTGAGACATTAAAGAAGACACCTACCCACACAACTTGCACTGAGTTCTCCCAATAGCTAGAGTGGGGTCTGGGGAGGGTGGGATTACCAGTGTGACCAAGGTCAAATTCAAGTTTCTGGTGACCCTAATATAAACTGCCCCCATTAATCCATAGGCTATACTGTGAAAGTCTTATTTAAATGGGTTATTCAAAACTCAATAAATATTTACCCAGGTGTAGTGGTGCATGCTTATAATCTCACCACTTGGGAGGCTGAGGCAAAAGGACTGTCCCGAGTTTAAGACCAGCCTGAGATATACAGTTAGTTCAAGGACAGCCTGAGCTACATAGTTCAAGACCAGCTTGAACTACGTACCAAGACCCTGTCTCAATAAATAAATAAATAAATAAATATTTCTGAAGAAGTAATGCCATAAATATTATCAATACTACAAAAGTCACTTTATCCCATGCTGTATGTGAGCTATAACACAGCAGTACTTCCTCCAATTCTCTTTTAATATCTATTAAGAAATGTTATTTCTTAGTGCGCCCATGATTCCAGCTACTGAGAAAGCGAAGGCAAGAAGATCACTTGAGCCAAGGAATTTGAGGCCAGCCTAAGCAACAGAGTAAGACTCTCATCTTAAAAAGACAGAAAGGTAGCAGAAAGGAGGAAGGCAGCAAGAAAGGAAGAAAATTTCTCTGACTTCCTGAAGGTCATTAAAGGTGAGGTTAAAGGAGGGGTAAAAGTGGCAAACCAACATCTGCAGACTATGAAAAGTTGGACCCAGTCTAGTTGCATAATAGGAATACTTCGGTAGGCTTGCATAGGAAATGCTGCTCTGTACCACTGCTTCCCAATTCTTCCAAAAAAAAAAAAGAGGTGAAAGCGTTTTATGGCATAAGTGTACTAACTTGACATCATCTATATTGATTTACTGTCACCTGTATAAATTATGAGCTCAGGACCAGAGAATACTTGAAACTGTCATTAGTTAGGGTCATGTTTACACTTCCATTGTCAATTAAAAGCATGTTGTTTTTGTTGCTTTAGAAGAAAAATCTCTCTACTTTATTACAGTCATTACTCCTACTCAGTAAAAGATAATGTGCTCCAATTTGGAAAGTATGTGTGAGCTGCACACTCCTACATCTCATAGCAGGGGCACACCCTCACTCAATACTCTCACAGAATGACACTGCTTTGGAAGTCGAAGACCTTAAATGAACTGATGATTTATTGCCATCTACAACAGAACTACAAATAAGATCTTAAATTATTAACAGTTATTGCCTATTTACCACTATTAGCCAAAATTCTTTGTGCTTACTATAGAAATTTTCATGAGACAACATTTCCTTGAACCAATCCTGAGAGGTTTGGTTGCTGAAAAAAGTAACAGAACTTGCCACTAAAGTAGTCGTAGCTCAAGGTGTTTTTAGAAGAGTCCTCTGGGATACAGAGTGGGATAGGGAAGGCATGGAGAGAGCTACAAAAATCATGACTGTGACCGTGATTGTAGAGATGGTCAGGCTTGGTGTTCAATTTGTAAATCTATTCAATTTGCAACTAAAGAGGATCTCAGTTGGTCAGAGTTGGATCTGGGCCTGACGGTTGCCTTATCGAAATGGCTCCCCTAGGCAAGAAAGTGGCCAGACACTTTGAGGTTTAAATCCTCCACAAACATGCAAAGTTTCCATGGCCACTTCCTCCTACCACTCACAGAATTACTGGAATTGTCATGGGTTAGGTAGCAGCATTCTACCTCTCCTGAAATTCAAGTACCATGGCACAGGAGGAAGACAAGTGAAACTAGAAAACAGCAACAAAAACTGCCATTGCTAATGTTCTGGGACTCCTATAAGCCCAGGGTTCCAGGAAGTGGCAGAGGATACAACAGTCCATAACCAAGGGATTGGTTGTATCACAGAATACAGATTTGGCCCTTAGGGAACTCACAACACACTTTCCAACTGGAAGAAGTTAGAGTTCTAAACCATGCTAAAATTTAACCTGGCTGGACATGGTACTACATGCCTATAATCCCAGCACTGGGAGGCTGAGGCAGGAGAACCACTGGGAGTTTGAGGCCAGCCTGGACTACACAGTAAGTTCAAGGCCAGCCTGAACTACAAAGTGAGATCTTGTCTTGAAAATAAATAAATAAATAAATACACAAATAAATAAATATTGATAGAACTCTAGCCCTCAGACAGTTCACATTCTAATGGGAAGAGAGAGAGAGAGAGAGAGAGAGAGAGAGAGAGAGAAGGGAGGGGAGGGGAGGGGGAGGGAAGGGAAGGGAAGACAAAAGTCTAGGAGGCAAGAAACTTTGTCACTGAGCATAAGGAAAAAGACTGGGCCACTGGGGTGGGGAGGGGTAAGAAAAGGTCTTGTAGGCCACAAAAAGGAATTACACTTTATTCTGATTGCAGTGAAAAGCCACTAAATACATTTAAGGGTGGACTAAAATGTGGAAGAAATTTGGAAAAAACAGAATGAAAGCACAAAATACAGGCAGAAGGCTGCTGTGGGGAACACTGCTGCACTAAGATGCTCTCCAGACAGAGGAGGTAGAAATCACTATGGAGGAATGCTTTGGAGTTAGAATCATGAGAATTTTCAATGAACTAAACTGGGAAAGAAAAACGCAAAAGGATCATTACTTTATAAATAAATTTAGATAAACTGAGCTCAGTGGTGCATGCCAGCTACTTGGGAGGTTGAGTCAGGAGGATCACAAGTTTGAGGCCAGTCCAAGAAATTTATTTAAAAAAGGACTGGGTATGTAGGTTAGCAGTAAAGAGCCCCCCTAGGAGTATTCTCTAGTACTGCAAAAGGAAGGAAAGAAGTAAGACAGGGTACTCAGGTAACCACAGAGACACAGTAACAGTCATACTCAGTCTCTGCCAAGGGTATATTCCGAGCTCTACCACTTACTAGTTGAGGAACCTAGGGAAAGTAAGTTAATCTCTATGTTTCAATTTTCCTATCTGTTCCTTAGAGAATATAATTTTTATCTAATGGATTTGTTGTGAGAATACAATGAGTATTTCTAATATGCTTAAAACAGTGCCTGTTATACACAAGGAGCTATATAATCAATAATAATTAGCATTACTATTATCACTATCACCCACACAGTACTACTGTTGAGACTAAATAACTTGTGTTGATCCATGTAATTCTTCTAAAGCAGTACTTGCCACACAATAAACTCTCAGTAACTATCAGCTAGAGTACTACTGTGAACAACTCCCAGTTGGTGGGGCCCATAACTGAGCCTAAAAAGAAAGAGATGCACTGGGAAGTTGCTGTAATGGATCAAGAGGGCTCTGAAATATGCTCCATTTGGCATGCTAAGTTTATAATGTGTGGGAGACATCCAAGTGACAGAGTCAAAAAGTAGCTGAAGAGTCCAAAGCAGGAGCATGATGGAGGCCACAGATTCCTTTTCAAAGGATTTCTGAACCCACAGATTAGAAATGATGAGCAAAGCTCACCCTCTAAGCTGAAAAAATTTATGGACAAGAAGTTATCACCAAAATTAAATGGTAGCAGACATGCCCAAGGAATATTGTGAGGATCTGATCCCTTCATATCATCATGTTGGAAGCCTTGGACCCAGTTTAAATAATGGCTGTTCAGCAGAGAAATCCATGCCTCTCTTCAAAGTGCCAGTTTCACTATGACTGAAAATTGGGTCATATACATTTTCATATTAAATTTTTTGTTAAATAAATTTTTGTAATAGTTAAAAAAAAAGTTAGTTGCTGGGTGTGGTGGCACATGCCTGTAATCCCAACACTCAGGAGGCTGAGGCAGGAGGATCACTGGGAGTTAAAGGCCTTTGGGCTACAAAGTGAGTTCAAGACCAGCCTGAACTGCATAGCAAAACCCTGTCTCAAAAACAAAATGAAAGAAAACAAAACAAAAGGTAGCTTAAGACTTGAACCTGGGAAGTTTGCACTGGAGATATTAACTTAAGAGTCAATAACATGAAGATGAGTTAGCCAAAAAATAGGGTGAATTCAGCAAGGGAGAGAATAAAGTTGGAGGAAAGGTTCTACTAACAAACCATATAGAAACCCAACACCCTAACTCCAGTAAAGGTAGAGGAATCAGAAGAGGAGTATGAGAAGAAAAGTCAAGAGGGAAGTGGAAACCAATCAAGATTAAAGTCCTAACACCTAAGCAAACTGAAAGTTTGCCAAGACCTAGCGGGCTAAAAACACTGGATGCCACTACCTAAGCCTTGATGTTGATGAGGGCATTTTTAGCATCTTACATACTTGTTTCAACTAGACTTTCACTTACACCATGTCTATATAAAGAACATACATTCCAGGGGCATCACAGTGCAATGAAAAACATTCTGACTTCCTAGGCAAGAGATCCAGGTCAAGCTCCAGCAAGGTCTGGGTAGATCCCTCAATAAGCAGGTCCTCTGTTTTCTCCAAAGGGCAGCTAACAGGGCTGGACCAGATTTCAAAAGCCAAGTCATGAGCTTCACATAAATTGAAGTCCGTAAATCCTTTGTTAATATTTTAACCATGTAACGATTGCTTCCTCAGCCTTTTGGCTAAGATCAACAATAAATATATAATGAGAACTGTGTTTCTACTACAGTAAAGTTACATAAACTAAACTGTCACTTTTCTGTTTCTGATTACAACTCTATAAACTTGGAAAGCCGTAGTGGTTGAGAAGGAGAGAATCTAGAAGCTGACTGCCTAACTGAATTCAGCTCCATCACTTCCTACTTCTGGTATAACTGGAGCTGTATTATTTAACCACTCAAGATCTCCGCTTTCCCACCTGTAAAATGCTGATGACAAAACCTATCTCAAAGAGCTAGGAAGATTTTAAAGAGCAAATTTCCATATGCTCTCAGCAGATCTCTGCTGGTTTCTTCTTCCCTCTTCTTTCCCAACCTCCTTTATTGTTTCCTCCCTGTGACTGAAACATGGGATTCTGAGGCTCTGTGGGTCCACTGGATCCTCTACTTCATCTCTATCCCTCCCTCTCTGAGCTTATCACTAAGCATACAATTAAGTACTGAAGAAGTATGAGCTATTAAGTCCATTATCTTATACAGAACAAAATTAATAATACTAATATTAATTATTAATAAGATCACAGTCACTGGGAGGAAGGGCAGTGAAAGGAAGGAAGAAAGAATAAAAAGAGCCAAGCATGATGGTGCATGTCTATAATCTCAGCTAATCAGGAGGCCAAGGCAGGCAGATCACAAATTCAAGGGTAGCCCGGGCAACTTAGTAAAACACGTCTCAAATTTTTAACAATAAAGATTAAAGGCGGAGGGGGTGCTGGGGATATAGTTCAGTGGTAAAGTTCTTGCCTAGCACATGCAAGGCCCTGGGTTCGATCCTTAGCACTGCATAAATAAAATAAAATTAAAATTAAATAAAAGTAATAAAGAGGCTTGTCAGAGAAAATGTTGGTGACCAGTGGTAATTTCTAACTCAAAATTTCTATTTCTAGATCCCTGAAACTCACCTGTAATCACCTCAGATGGTAACCAGTATCCTGAATTAAAAACCAGTGGATAAGGTCTTCCCCTCGTTTCTACTAGACTGTCAGCTCCCTGGGGGCAGTGTCCACCTTTGACTCATAGCATCACATGACCAGCAACTTTGGAACTAATCCCTTGGTACCTAATCCTTTATTCCCAAATTCTAGTTTAGAAACAAAAGATTCTAACTTTTTTTCTGCAAATACTTCTAAAAAGCCTCCCATTGCACAGTTGCTCCAGTAAGTCCTTTTAATAGCCCCATCCTTTTTGTGTATTCCCCTTGACTTGCCTAAAGCAAATTCTATCAATTTTCTAATGCAGCATTTTATAAGCTCCCCGAAGAAATTCATTCTCAGTGCTTCCTAACTTTGTTTTGTTTTGTTTTATTTTGTTATTTTGTTTGAGGCAGAGTCTCACTATGTTGTGCAGGTTGGCCTCAACTCCTAGAATCCTACCTCGGCCTCCCAAGTTCATAGCTGGAACTATGCCTAGTGCTTTCTAACTTCAAATTCAACCTTTCAGGACATTTTACTTTACTTTTAGAAGACAGTTACCCTGAATCAAAGCTATCCTTCCAAAAACTGCTAAAGGAAGACAGGCAAACAAACAAACCCTGTCTGAGCTACAAGAGACAAAATCTGTTTGCATTAGACATTTCTTTGTCCTCCCTCTTCAACAATGAGTTATGATGTAGCCTGAGGAACCTAACCCAAAATAGCTACCCACCTAACTAGTTCATAAATGCTTTCTTGATTACCACATGATAAAGCAACAATTGATGATAAAACAAAAGTAGGACAGAGAACAGACTTTTGAAAAATTGCTTATATTTATAATACATTTCTATATAAACTCTAAGATAAATGCAAAGGTAACCTTAAAAGTTGCGACATTCAAGCCAGGTATACTGGCACACACCAGTTATTCCATCACTCAAAAAGAAAAAAAAAAAGTTGTCACATTTAAACACAACAAAGCTTGGGGTAGATTATCTCTACTTCACAAACGATTTCATCAGTGAAGCATCTAGAATTTCAGGAAGGAGTCTTAAAAGCTTAAAGAACTTTTAAAAAGACTTGGGCAGCTTGGGCAGATCAGTGATTTAGCAAAACTGTATCAAAATAAAAACAGTTGGGGCCATAGCTCAGTGCAAAGGCCCTGGTTCAAACCCTAGGAGTGAAGGAAAAACAAAAAAAAAACAAAACAAAAAAACCAGCCAAACAGGTGGTACATACCTATGATCCCAGCTACTTGAGAGGCTCAGGCAGGAAGGTTCAAAGTTTGAGGCCAGCCAGGACAATTTAGTGAGCCCCTATCTTAAAATAAAGTAAAAATAAACTAAAAGGACAGGAGATGTAGCTCAGGGTGAAATGAGGAAACCAGCCACAGAATAATCAAGCCAGACATACTCTGAGTGGCCATCTTAGGCCCAGGCACTGGGCTGGGCACTAGCAATACAGTTTCATGAAGTCCAGTTCCTGGTCAATCAGCATGATAAAAGAAGACAGGCATGACAGAGAAACTCCAATACTACATGATAAATGCTATAACCAATGGCCAACAAAATGATCAGGGTCAGAGTTTTGAGAAGCTTGATAGAATGGTTGGTCCTTGCAGCATTCTATACTAAAGCAAACATAGAATCTAAAGCAGATGGTACAGTAGCAAAGCAAACAAAAAGAAAACAGCTAGTCATGCTAGTGCATGCCTATAATCCCAGCACTCATAAGCCTAAGGCAGATCACAAGTTAAAGGCCAGCCTGGATGACCCAGTGAATTCAAGGTAAACGTGAACTACACAGCAAGACCATCAAGAAAGAAAGAGACAGACAGACAGACAGACAGACTCTCTCTCTCTCTCTCTCTCTCTCTCTCTCTCTCACACACACACACACTCACACACTCTTTGGTCAAACCCAGGAGAATTCAGTGACAAGAACTATACTGACAAGAATATCCTATTAAGGAAAACTTTATCATAATCCAAGAGAAAGTTCAACAAGTGTTCTTAAAATTCACAAAGTAGATGGATCACATTTGAAAGTACCAAATTATATTGCCTAAGTAATCACAAAGTGTTAATGTTATGGATTAAAATTGACATTTAAGTAGATACAAATACATTTATATCTCACATTTGATATCTACATTTGTAATAATTAGCTTTTCCAAAATACTTTGTTTTTTCCTACATCTAGATTTATAAGCAACAAAACGGACTAAGAAACAAAGGAAATGCCAGGCATGACAGCGCACACCACTAATACCAGTACTCTGGGGTTGAGACAGGCAGATTATAACTTCAAACCCAGTTTAGGCTATTTAGCAAGACCCTGTTTCAAAAAAGAAGAGAAGAGAAGAGAGGAGAAGAGAAGGGGAGGGGAGGGGAGGGGAGGAGAGGGCCCAGTAAAGACTGTAATGACAGCACAGAAACAGTAACAGAACAGAAGCTGCACCCTCCCATGAGCCAGCAGCAGTTGCATGGACAGGGAGAGAACCAAGAAGCCAAGCCACGCCCTCCTGTGCCCAAGCAGCAGTTGGCAATTGGCAGTCACACAGGCTGGGAGAGAACCAAGAAGAGCAGGCCCCGCTGCAAACAACCAGCTGATTTGGAATACAGGCCAAGATGATAGCAACTGAAGTAAAGAAACAACTTAATGCTTATGTAGTTTGACTAGACAAAGACTTTACAGGGCTAAAGCTGGTTGAGTATCTGTTTAGCGGATAACAATATACAATATAGTAACTATTAGGGATTTTCTACTGTCTTGCTTTTATAATCCAATACTGTTCAAATTGTTTTGTTTTGTTCCGTTTTATTGTTTTGTTTTATTCCCTTTAAAATAAAATCTCCTTTGGAAAGTTGAAAAAATCTCAAAAGAAAAAAAAAAGAAAAAAGAAACAGTAGCAGAACAAAAGCAAGCAGTATGAATTTAATGTCCTTTTTCCAAAATTCATGGGACCACAAGTATTTCCAATTTCAGAGTTTTCTGAACTTTGGAGTATCTGCATAGCCTCTGAGCATCCCAAATCTGGAAATCTAAAATGTGAAATGGTCCAAAATACTATATTAAGATTAGGAATGCTTAATCTATACAGTTGTACAGTCAGACCTCCCGGGGTTGGAACCTTTGTGTGCCTCTACTCCCAAAGAAGAGGAAATGTCGAGAAGATTAAATGAACATATGCAAAGTCCTTAATTACCTTCTTGCCACATGGTAGAGCACTCAATAAAGATTGGACATTGCTACCATCATTTCATTTACATTCTACCACTCAGCATTTTTTTTTTTTTTTGAGACAGGGTCTCGCTAGGTAGTGTAGGTTGGCCTTGAACTCACTTACGTAGCCCAGGCTGTCCTTGAACGCATGGTGATCCTTTTGCCTCAAACTCCTGAGTGCTGGGATTACAAGTGTGCACCACCACATCCAGCTCCAAATAAACAATTTTAAAAATTGGAATACATTTCAATTGGAATACATCTGTAACATATTATTAAAAGGATATGTAGAGACAATTATCATTCACTGTGATCCATATGAAAATTAGGGATAAATAATAAGCGGTTGGGGGCGAGGGTGATCTGGCTGGGACATCTGTCACTTCACTGATCACCAAAGTAGATCTGACTGATCTTGGTGGCTACATGGTTGTTCCCTTCCTCCCTCACACTCCATGTTCATCCCTCTTGAAATTGCACACTTGCTTGCTGAAGAGTGTAGACTGGTGCAGCCACTGTAGACATCAGTGTGGAGATTCCTCAAAAACTAAAGTACAGAAGTTCCATTTGACCTAGCGATTCCCCTTTTTGATATCTTCCTGAAAGAGTTAAAAGCATCACACCACAGTCATATATGCATACTCATGTTTATATGGCACAGGATTTTGATAGCTAAATCTTGGAAACAGCCCAAATGTCCATCAATCAATGAATGGATAAATTAAGATGTGGTTTTTTACTGTTCTGCCATAAAGAAAGATAAGCCTGAGACATTTCCAGTTAAATGCATGCACCTTGATACTACACTCTCAAGTGAAATAAATCCGACACATGTTTAAATGCCACAGTTTCTCTAGTGTGAGAAACCAAAAGTGCAAATAGGGATCAAAATGTATAACAGATATTGGGAAACGGGAAGCAAATGCTCAAATGAGAAGAGGAATAAGGAAGGGGGAGGAGCAAATGAAAGAAGGGACAAGAAAAAAATGGAAATGAATCTTTGAAAATAATGAGGGGAAGAGAAGCTGGGTGTGGTGGCACAGGCCTTTAATCCCAGCACTCAGGAGGCTGAGGCAGGAGGATTGTTGTGAGTTCGAGACCAGCTTGGGCTGTGAAGTGATTTCATGGCCAGCCTGAACTGCATGGTGAGACCCTGTCTCAAAAAATAGGGATGGTGATTTAGCTCAGTGGCCTAAGCGTCTGCCTGTGAGGTGCAAGGTTGTGAGCTCGATCCCCAGTACCAAAAAATATTTTAAAAAAGAGAAGTGGGGTTAAAGGGAGAGAGAGAGGAGAATGGTAAAAAAAGAAGCAAGATATATCATGTACAGGTATAAATTCTCTATCATGAATGTTACCATTATGTATATCTAAAATGCACCAATAAAATAAAAAAAATGTTTTAAAGAAGAGGACAACTATCCCTGGTAGAGAAGGACTGTTCTTCAGTCAAGGATATATGAATAGGTCTGCTCCTCTGCTACAGCCTCCAAACAAGCTCAAGAATAATGTGAGATGGCTTAAGCACCTGTCTGGCAGGCGCAAGGTTGCAAGTTCGATCCCCAGTGCCGAAAAAAAATAATCATAATAATAATGTGAGAAAAAAGACAAAAATTATTTCTGATTAAAACTAAAGTCTATCAAAATAGGATACTTCTTGCTGAATGACATTAGTATGTTAATGAACTACTGGGGAGGTAGAGCAAGAATTAAGGATTTCTATATTACTAAGGGCCCACTACACATCTTACTTCACATTTACAACCTTCCAGTGAGACAGTAAAATCCCCACTTTACAAATGTATAAACCAATACTCAAAGAATTTTAAGTTTATCAAAACTTACAAAGCTATGACTAGCAAGTGGTCATGCACACTGGTAATCGCAACATTCAGGAGCTGAGGCAGGAGGATCACAAATTCAAGGGAAAACTACAACAACAACAACAACAAACCACGGTAGGCTATGACTGACAGAACTAAAAGTTAGTATCTTACCACAATCGCTATATCTTTGCCATGAAAAGATGTTACCAAGATTAACAACAGTAATTTCCACTCCCCATCAGTGTTGCTTAGGAATAGGAAGGGAAAGCTATGTAATTAGCTTCCAGAAAACAAGTATGAACTGAGGACAACTCCCGCTTATTCTCAGACTCCAGAATTTCTGAAGGGAATAACAAATGACCAAATTCAATCTGAAATGATAGAGACACAGATTTGGAAGAGTCTTCCCAACACTTGTGTCACTCAGCATGGTACAGATATAGATGACAAGCACTTTTAATTCTAATCCACATTTCCATCAGGCAAATTGGCAATATACACAAAGTAGCTAAACCCAACAGTACTAACAAATAAAATGAGGGTTATGCCAAAGATGCCCTCAAAACATGTTATTCTGTTTATTCTAAAAATCCCAGTCTGTATATTATGACAGGAAAAAAGTTATATAAAAACACAAAGGGCAACCAGGCATGGTGGTACATGCCTGTAATTCCATCTGTGAGGGAACCTGAGGCAGGAGTGTCATAAATTTGAGTTTTGTCTGGCCAACTCAGACTCTATCTTTAATGAGAAGATCCTGTCTTAAAATTAAAACTAAAAAAGGGCTGAAGACCATCTGATGAGTCTCCAGTATGAATGAATGAATGAATGAGTGAATGAATGATGGGTGAAAAGCCTCTGGGTTTGATTCCCAGTATAGGAGGAAAAACAGAAAGAAATCCATCAGGCATTAAGGTACTCTCATGATGAAGGCAGGAGGACTGACAAAGGCCAGTGTGGGCAACTTAGTGAGACTCTCCCAAAATGAAAAGGACTATGGTGTGGGGGAGTTAACTAGCTGGTGGAGTTTTTGCCTACCATGTATAAGGTCCTTGGTTTAATTCCCAGTACCATAAAACAAACAATAACAAAAACAAAAAAGAATTATGATACTAAAGATTATAGGTGATTTTCCCAACTTATAAATGTACCATGGACTGAGGATGTAGTTCAGTGGCAGAGTACCTTGCACTGCTTAGCAAGTGCAAGGCCCTGCCTATTTCTAAAAGAAAAGCAGAGAGAACACAAATGTATTATATTTCTTTACTTTTTATGTTTACATCCATAAAAACAGGAAAAAGCAAAGTTAAGGTTCTGTACCACAAAGTTCCCCATTTGCTTCTCCTATCTCCACTCATACATGCTCCTAAATTTGAAGTAAAATGCAAAAATTTTATATGAAAATTTTATATAGCAATATTGAGAGGCTGTGCAATGAATGACCTAAGAACTAATGGGAAGCTCTGGACACAAAAGTATGATTTAACTTTCAGCAAACACAATTTTCCTTCCATCTTTACTTTTAAAATTTAAGAAAACAAGTATTTGACTTACTTGAGTCAAATTTTTCTATTGACATAATTTTCTTCTTACACATTACTTTTAAATTACCTCAACTTGCTGAGTATTGTGGCACACATCTTAAGCCTAGTACTCTGGGAGACTGAGGCAGGAGGATCACAACAGAAGCTGATGTCGACTTAGCAGGACCCTGACTTAAAGCAAAACAAAACAAAAAGAGGTGGGCAGGTGACTAATGATCTAGTTTGGGGTGAAGGCTCTGGTTTCAATTCTAAGTAATGGGGGAAAAATATTACTTCGATTCTTTTGTGACAGAAGACTAAGCAATAAATAAAACATCAAATAAAGAGAAAAATAAAATAAATAATAGGCACTATGGAGACAGACCTTTTTCAGTAGAAAAGGCAATCAAGAGAGGGATAAAGGAAAAAAAGGAATTGGAATGTGTTATATACATGAACCACCTACACACAAGGAATGTAAACATTGTATTATGTACTGTAAATGTACCAAAAGAATTTTAAAAAGGAGCAACGAATGGGTGAAGGGTAGAAGGGAAGGAAAGGGGAATGAAAAAGGAAGATATATTATGTACATGAAACAACTTCCCACATGGAATGTAAACATTATGTACTACACACATGAACTAATAAACTAAAATGATTTTTTTTAAAAAGAAGGAAGAAGGAAGTGTGACGGGAAAAAAATCAGATCAGAAATCAGAAGAGAAGTTTTGACCAGCCCACTAGCAACTGGCTAGAAGCCCTGATGTGGCACACAGCTTCTCTAGAAGTCAATTTTCCCATCTGCAGGTAGAGAAACTATCTACTCTGCCCCTGAATAAGAATACTATGAAGATTAAAGGTGAAGTTAACATGCTTTATAAAGTAAATAGTATCAAATGTACAGCAATAATTTGATCCTCCTTGTTGTCACAAAGGTACCACTTGAAAGCAGCACCCTTACATATCCTGTTTTCACAGTATTTAGTTTGTCATTGTTGAAGGCACAAAGTTTACCCAGTCCTTAGAGTTCCCCAAGTTCTGCACTGTGATGACAGAGGTATGGTTGAGGCATCCTATTTAAGACAACATTGCAGAGTCATCAGAAAGGTCCACAGAAGGCGGTTATCGGAGGAAAGTCACTTGGGATAAAGGATAACCACATGCAGTCCTCCCAATTTACAGTCAACAGTGAGGCTCTTTCAGCACTATGTTGGAACACCTCTTAGCTTTTAAGCCCTTTTAAGCCCTTTAAAGTAGTATCAAATATTCTTTAGCCCTTTAAAGGCAGGAAATTCAGTAGGCTAAAGAGCACAGCGGAGCAGCTTTCCAGGGGCATCTTCCATACACCAATGTTTCTTCAGGTGTTAACCTTCCCCAGCTCCCCAACTCCAGTAAGATATCAATCACACGAGCTACATCTTCTGGGAAGGGAGGATGATCTAAGTTTTAATCTTTAATATGTATTGTAGTCAGGGGTTATAAGGAGAACAACTGCACACAGGACACAGAATTTATAATACTTGTTTTATGATGGTCACGCAGAGTTAAATACAAGAAAGTGCAGGAAAATCTGTCCACAACACTAAAGACCCAGAATACTCAGCCAAGGGCCTGGATCCCACAGCAATGTCCTGCATGAGTCCAGCTAACAACCCAGAGTGCACGACAATGCCTCCCACAAATCCAACTGGAAATCTAAGAGCCCACGATAAGGACTTATCCCAGTCTATTTTACGATCTGCACTGTGAAGGCCAAAGGTCAGCAGTGGGAGCTAGAAAGTCTATGAGAGCAGGGTGAAGGAGTTATGCCAGTGGGTTGAGGGTTCTATACTGGAGCCGAGAAGTCAAGCTCAAAATAAGGAGTGGGGCTGCCCTGGAAAGTACCACAGCCATCCTCAGTGACAGTGAGGTCCCGAGCTCCTCTGACGATGAGAACAGTCAAGTACATGTCAGGAAGCCAGTGTGACAAGTTTCTCCTGGAGATTAAACAACACATATCTCCCCTTCCGGAGCCAGGAAGTAATGCTCAATGTAAGGAGCAGAGCTCCCCCAAAGTGAACCACGGCCACTCCCAGCAACAAGGTCCCAAATCCACATTGGGAAAGCCAGCATGACAGGCTCCTCCAGCAGAACCAATGGCTCGAAACAGCAACACTTAAGAGAATCCACAATGCCTCGCTCTTCTCCACATCTCTATTTATACTGGCAACTTTGCTCAGGTGGGCCATCTACACTCAGCACCATGCTGATGTAATTCAGCTGGTGCTAAGTTGACCACCAGTTTTTAATCCATAACAGTAACTGTAGAAGACAAATTGTCATTAAACTCCTGCCATATTCTCTCTTACTTGAAATACACTTATCCCATAGTTCTTGTCACTTTCTGAGGTACTGCTACCTATGTCCTTCTTCTCCCTGTCTCTATTTATGCAAATAAATAGGTAATAAACCACCCCTATGGTTAATATGAGAATAAAGTAGGTCCTGGACATTAGAAAAGAGAACAACACACACATAAATTCACAAACGATACTAATTTTCCTAATCATCAGACCAATCTATCTTCATAGTGAAAATTACTTCAGTAGTGACATCAAACCCTCCACCAGTCACTCACAGGATCTCTGCAGCCCCTCAAATTTCTCTCAAATTTTGCCTTTTGCTTAACAGGTGGTTTTATTAAGCTCTTCTTTTTAACAGATTCATTCACATTACAGACTCAAGTCATTAACAAATTTAATGTCTGTTAGTTAAGGTTTTTATTTTTTGGCTAATAACTCAGTTTCTCAGAATCTTTACCTCCATCAACAACACTGACAAGTGGCTTTCTCTTCTGAGGCATTTGTCTAAGTCTTTTGCAGTTCAGGAATGTTATTATTAATAAATTAGATGAGGATTATTTTTTAAAAGAATATCTAGAGTTAAACTTTAGGCAGTTGGCTAGACCTACCTATAGGCTTCACTTTCTAAACGTTTTATTATAAAATACTCCACAGCCCAGGCCAGGTTGTAATTACTGTTTCAGCCATCCGTGGCTGGCAGACAATTCAAATCTTGACTATTAAATCCGACAATGTTCAATGCTGTATGTATGTACCAGTGAAAGGCTAAACAAAAGATCATAGTCAACCTAAAAATATCGCTAACACAAATCAGCAACAAGTTTTTAAAGTACCACAGACAGTTTATATTTAAACTGGTAAGGGAGTTCAACCTGGCACATGAATAATACACACATATGCACATGTGTGCATGTGCAAACACAGATAAATATATCTTTCTTGCCTGCATATACTGTATGGTATTATGATTAATGACAGATTAACACTTTCAAAAATCATGCATTCACTCATACAAACTACAGTATTCTGTGTAGATGTGGCAAGTACCTCCTACTCAGAGAAAACATCTGAGGCTTAGAGAAGTGACCAGCTAACGTGATGTGGCTAATCAGTGACAGAATTGAAAACCCAGTGAAAGAATGCTTAACCCACATCCATTTTAAAAACAAAACATTTTCAAAATCTCCACAATCAGCCACACCCCTGAAAAACATGACAACTTCACAAGCTATAAATGATGCAATTAAGGGTAAGGCTTCTCTTCCACTTTCTATTTTCATCCACTTTTGCATCTGTACATCCTTCCCATAACACCACCCTCCACCTTTTCTTTCATTTTCATACTTTTCTGTATCCTCAATGAAAAAGGCAAAAGAATGCAAGCAGGGAAAAGGAGCTCAATTCCTTTAAGGAAAACTAGGAAAATTAATGACCTAAGCTTCCACAAGGGAAGGGATCTTGTCTGGCTTGTGGCCCCATGTGTACAGTCCCTGGTAAGAAGTAAGTTACAGGTAGAACTGAGGCCTGGGCAGGCCCAGTGACACCACCCTGGAAATCTGCTTCCGGAAACTGACCTCTGACTCACACATTCTTCTAGGGCAGTGATGGCAAACCTTTTAGAGCTTTCCATGATACAAACAGCTTGCTGGGACACACATGCCATAGGTTTGCCATCACTGTTCTAGGAAGTACTCAGTGTCACTTCAGGCTTGTTACCAGTAATTTGAACCTGAGAAGTAGGCAGCTCAAGCTAAGGTCTCCAGAATAACTCTGAGAAACAAAATAGATTGTTGTAAAAGTTGAAAGTTCTGTGGATACCAAAGGGAACAAGAGTGTCTTCCTAGACAGGATGTAAGAGAATGAGAACACCAGCCCTCTACCCAACATCCACTCTCCTATTCTTCTGCACCAGTATTACCACAGTTTTAGTTGGGGCAGCAAAAGGCACAGATAAAACACTCATTTTCCAGGTTCATCTGTGGTTAAGTCTGACTGACAAAATGTAATTGAGGTCAAGGTGTTCTTTCCCTCCAAGAAATACCTTTCAAGGAGACTGATGTGGCCAGCAGGTTGGTCTTGTTGCCCTTCCCACCCTTTCTCTTATTCCTCCCTGGTTACAGTGTGATTATGGAAATTTAGCAGCCATTTGCACCCTCAAGAACCTGACTCTAGGAGTTTCCTCCAAGATGGCCGCCCAGATGACACTGTGACAGGGAGGCTCCCTGAATATACCATCAAAATGCTGGAATATAAACTAATATAATAACAGAGAGAAGGAAAAAAGAGGGAGATGGGTCCTCTGGACCCAAGAAGAATCTAAAACGAGAACTGTAGCCCACGGAAAGAGTAAAAGAATGAAATAAACAAAGGCGGAG